>PVKA01002879.1:76838-117888 GCA_004027165.1 Ctenomys sociabilis
GGGTGTGTGTGTGTCCATGTATGTGGGTGGGTGGGTATCCATGTATGTGGGTGAGTGTGTGTCCATGTATGTGGGTGGGTGTGCCCATTGCACATACATATGTCCGTATATGTGCATCCATGTGTATATCTGAAAGGCAGTGAGAACAGTTATTAAATTGACTTAAAAAGTGGTTTTTAAATACTGCCTACATTATAATCTTTTTTATTTGTTGAAGAACAAATAGCAATGAGACAGTTTCAAATCAAATTAGTAGGACAGACTCAATAATTTATACATTACATATTGTTTTCTTAGGGGTTTCTTGTTGTACAAAGTGTATACATGATATTCTATGTACAAATACTATTAGAACACATGCCTCTGATCAATGAATTAAGAGAATGTAACTGTATACCTATCTTTTTTTAAAAGCTGAATTATAGTATAGTTTCAATTATTATTATAATTATAGTACTTTTTATATTGTTATCTTCTTAGTGGTTATCCATAGTACAAGATGTAGACAGGATATCCTGTCCAAACACTTTTAGTGCAAATCTTTCTTCTCATAGAATTATGTGAAAGTACTGCATATTTGTCCTAACTGTGCTGTTTATACAAACACAGAATGGTCCTTCCTTTGTATCCCCTTTTTTGTTTAGTCCTGTCAAAGATGGGTGTTCTATCGTCATTAAGTTATTATAGGTGCCTGAATTCAGTGAAACATTCTTACACAGTGCAGCAATCCACAATAATAGTGGGTTATCCGAAGAAGTTGTTGACTAGAGCCATTTACAGCTCAGCTTATTATTGTGGCCTTATTTTATATACCTCATTTTTATACCTTTCTGCTGGATGGTTAAGACTGAGATAAAGCAAGACTCATATAACAAAAAATGTAACTTTTGTATCTGATGAGGTCAGTCAAGTCCCCTCGGGGTTTATCCTGTAACCCTGTACCTTACTTTGTAGATCCTTTGTCAGTGTCAACCGTATGGATGAGTCATGGTCATTGCTTGATCAGTTTTGCTCTCTGTGAAAGCCTGAAAGAAAGTCTCCTCTCCATGTGACCCTCTCCAGGCATACTGTGGATCATTGATCACATTCCTCTGTGGCTCCATAACCTCCTTGATCAGAAAATTTGGGGCACAACTGAGTTTCATGATGTTACAGTACAAGTTCTCCTATGTCCTGAGTCTTCACTGACCTTGAAAGGCTAGGGCCAAAATGTTGGCTGACCTTGCAGCCCTTCCATTTCTCCAATTTTTGATCTGCAAACCTAGGTTGTTAACCATCCAGAACAGAAATTGATTATTACCCTTTAACATATGCAGTACAGTTTATCCTAACTATCTGACTGAATTCTTTTTAGTTGTAGTTTTACCTTTCTATTTATATTTCTTCTTTTGATTTTTTATACTAGGGAGACTATATGACATTTGTACATGTGTGTCAGGTTTATTTCACTTATGAGTATATGATCAAGTGGCATCCACTTCAATATAAATGCTTCAAGTTCATAATTTTTTATAGCTGAGTAATACTCCATTGTATAAAAATACCACATCTTTTTCAACCATTCCTCATGTGATGGGCATCTTGGTTGTTTCCAAGATTTGGCTCTTACAAATTGTGCTGCTATAAACATTGGTGCACATATATCACCATGATATGATGTTTTCAGTTCCTCTGGGAAAATTCTCAGTAGGAGGATAGCTGGCTTGAATGGGATTCCCAATCCTAGTTTTGTGAGGACTCTCCACACTGATCTCCACAGTGGCTGCACCACTCTACATTCCCACCAGAAGTAGAGAAGAGTTCCTTTTTCCCCACATCCTCTCCAACATTTGTTGTTGGTTGATTTCTTTATGATAGCCATTCTTTCTGGTGTGAGATGGTATCTCAGTGTTGTTTTAACTTGCATTTCATGGATGGCTAGTGATGTGGAGCATCTTTTCATATATTTATTTGCTTTTTAAATTTTGTCTGCTGAGAAGTGTATATTCATCTCAGATGCCCATGTCTGGATTGGGTCTTTAAATTTGAGGGCCTTAGTGTCTCTTAGTTCTTTATAAATTCTAGAGAGCAGACCTTTGTCTGAGTGCTTATTAGTTAAGATTTTTTGAAGTCTGTGGGTTGTTTTTTCACTTTGTTGACAATTTCTTTTGACATGAGAAATTTCTAAATAAGAGTTGATGCTAGTTGTTAATTCTTTCAAGTGTTTCCCATGTGAATACATGTCTGTTCATGAACTCTTTGCCTACCCCTGTCTTCAAGAGTTTCTCCTACTTTCTCTTCCAGGAGATTGAGTGTTTCTGTTTTAATGTTTAGATATTTAATCCATTTTGACTTTAGCTTAGTGCATAGTGATAGACCTGGGTCAAGTTTTAGTTTTTGGCATGTAGAAAGTCAGTTTTTCCAGCACCATTTGTTGAAGAGGCTATTTTTCTTCCAGTAAGTGTGTTTGGCCCCTTTGTCTGAGATCAGGTGACTAAGTGTGTTCATAGAGGCCTCTGCATCTTCTACTCTATTCCACTGATCCTCAGGTCTATTTCATTGCCAATACCATGTTGTTTTTATCACAGTGGCTTTGTAATTTCAAGTCAGGAATTGTGATGCCTCCTGCCTTGTCTTTGTTGGCCAGGACTGCCTTTGCTATTCTAGGTCTCTTCTGGTTCCAAATAAATTTTAGAAATGAGTTCTCTAGGCCTGGTAGGTATGTTGGTGGCATTTTGATAGGGATTGTGTTAAATCCGTACAACAATTTTGGGAGTATGGCCATCTTCACGGTGTTGGTTCTTCCTATCCAGGAGCATGGAATATCTTTCCATTTTCTGAAATACTCTATAATCTCTTTTCTTAGGGTATTGTAATTTTCTGTGAAAAGATCTTTGACTTCCTTGGTTAAGTGAATTCCAAGGTATTTCATTTTCCGTGATGCTATTGCCTACATTATAACTTAAACATTTTTAAATTTATTTTCTTATTAGTGTGCTTGTACATAATACTTACATTCCTTTTGAGGAATTTGTACACATACATGATATGTCTTCATTTCTTTTTTTCTCCCTTTTTCTTTCCTCCACCTTCCCCCATCCTTTGATCCCTTTGCCTTTCTAGATAGATCCATTTCCCTACTTCCGAGCATCTTTTGTTTTGCTCCTTATAATTTGGGTTTCTCATATAAGAGAAGCTACATGCCACTTCAGCTTGTGTCTGATTTATTTCACTTGGCACTATGGTCTCAAGCTGCACCCATTTTCCTACAGATGACTCAAGCTTATCTTTCTTTAATGGCAGAGCAGTACTCAAACATATATTAAATATACAATTTTTTTAAAAAAATACCAAGTTTTAAAAGTATTTCTTTTTGGTTTTTAGTTCCCAAGAACATACTCACGGCGATTGATCCAGCCATTGGTGACCTGAAGCCTACCGTGTCGCAGGAACCTTTTGAACATGGTAATTTTTACGGTTTACTACCAGCACTTTTCAGTAAGTAAAAGTGAACAGCCCCCTGACCACAGTCAGGCAACAAGATGCAAAAGGGTGTGGGCGGGAGTGTCAGAGCCAGTGGCTGGCATTTTGGTTTTGTTTTGGCCTTTTAAAATCTTAAGTAGAATAAGTTCCCCTTCCATTGTCCTGTTGCTTCCTAAAAGAAATGTGACTTCAAACAGGCTTAAAAATCAATTAGGCTTCTGGATTTTACAGTGAGCTTGTTGCAGAAGCGCTCTTGTCAGGAACCTAGGTGAGTCCTAGCCGGCCTCCACTCCCCTGCTGCCTTCTCCCTTGGGTTCTCACTTGAATTCTGCAAAGTGTATGTGGGGTGTGCACATGCTGATTTTTAAAATCAAATCTAGAATGAAATTCAGCCCTTCAGGGTTCCAAGTAGAAACTACAGTGACCCAGTGCAACACCTACAGCTCTGGGCTCTAGGTAGCAAACATTTGCTCTTGCATTACTTTTATTATATTTATTAACTGATTCCCCTATAATTATAAAAGCAAATTTGCCCACTTTTCTCACTCTGGGACAAACTGACACAACTCAAAGCAAGAGGCTTACTTTGGCTCGCAGTGGTAGTCTATGCTTAACTAGCTCAAAGGCAGACAAGATGCGGTGGAGGAGATTGCAGAGGAAAACCATCCAGCCCTGACAGCCGGGAGGTGGACAGAGGGCAGGTTTGGGGACCAGAATGCTGTACTTTCTTTCTTCCAGGTCAAGTCCTCAGTGCCCCTCCTCCAACCAGGCCCCACCATCTCAGCAGTGCATTCAACTACTGACAAGTATAGTACCCCCAGGACCCAATCACCTTCTGGACTTAGGAAACTTTTAAGGAACACTATAGATGTAAGCCAGAATAGCAGTTCTCCATCCATATCTTTGGAGATGGGTTCCAGGACCTCTCACAGACACCAAAATTGGAAGATGCTCAAGTCTTTCATAAAAATTGGCCTCAGATTTTGAAACCACTTATACATATCCTCCTGTATAATTTGCATCATCTCTAGATGACTTAAAATAGCTAATACATTTTAAATGTCAATAGCCATGAAAATAATGACAAAACAAAAGAAATTTGTACATGTCTAGGACAGATGCATTGCTTTCTGAATATTTGTTATCTGTGGTTGGTTGAGTCCTTGGATGTGAAACCCTCAGAAACAGAGGTTTAAATATGTACTTTGATTTTATTTATACATCTTGGTATGGAAAGCACTCAGAAATAAAGTCGTTCCTAGTCCAAAGCTCTGTGACAGCCACTGGTGAGCCTCACCTGGTTCACCACCTTGCCCTGCCAGGCTGTTTCTCAGTCCTCTACTGGCTCCAACCCTAACCCTAACAAGGCTCCCGCTTGGTCCTCAAATCCCTTCCTCGTGCAGTTCAGATGTGAGGTGCGTGCTATCTTTCTAATGGGCATCTACCCTGTCAGACATCCCTGGGGGTCCCCGGAGATCTCAGAAAGCCCCCTCACCAGCTTGCTAAGCTCCAGTCAGCCAGATTACTCATATCTGGAAGATGATCAGCCCAAATTTTTGTCATCTCAAAAGAACAAAAACAAAAACCGAAAACCGCAGCTCATCACAACCTCCCTCTGTAGTCCAAAGTTTGTCTTATCTTGTGGCTCACAGGGTAGACAGCAGCTCATGGTTAAAAGGAGATGTTATTTATTGTGTCTTCAAGAGGCATGGGGCATGCCATTGCCCTTGAGATGGAAAAATGCATTTTTTTTTTCTTCACTGGAGTGGACAAACCTCACCAGAAGTTGGAGTCAACATTTTTAAAGTCTCAGATCCCTTTTATCATTCTGTAAATGCTTGCTTGTTAAGTGTTCTTCCTGGCTTAGTCTTCTGTAATTTAGCCCAAAGCCTATTTATTTGATTTCCTTTCTGACTTTTGATTATTATGACAGTCCTGGGTGAGGAACAGCGGGGGTATCTTAGGACATGTGTTCTGTGAACAAACCTGATTAACTGCTTTTGCATTTTTCATAACACAGGTATAAACTTTGACCCAAGCGAGTCGAAAGTTCTGCAAAAAGATGGAGTTATTGTGAGCAACTCCCTGGCAGCGTTCGCTTACATTAGAGGTAGGTCCATGAATCTATGCTTCCTGGAACACTAACAGATTTGTTCAAGCCTTATTAACAAACACACCATTCAATTACAACACTCGATCACTAACAACGCACGGCTTTTAATTTGACATGGTGTCTGCTGTGTTCCAAGATCCAGAAGGCCAAATTCAAGTACAGCTGCAACCAGGCAACCGACAGAGAATTACAAACATAAAGCCACATTATTTAGGGCTTGGACTCCACAGGTATTTCTCCCCCTTGAAATGTTGGAATGCATTTCCTAGGGATAAAATTTGGAAGGACACAGGATGATTGAGTTCCACCCCCAGCTAGAAGAAATTTGAGTCCAATCACTTAGTAAATAAAATAGGTCATGTCCCACAAAGGCACAGTCACAGGTATTATTTCTCATGTTTGCCAAGGCTTCCTCTGCTAATCTTTCTTGCAAGGATCAATAAGACTCAGCCTTCATGAACTGGCAAAGCCAAAAGTTTGCCCCCGCCTGGTCATGTTACAGATCCTCTTTGCTAAAGTACAAACTAGCTTTCCTCATCACTGTCTCTGCTTATCTGAAGACCAGTCATACTTTGGAATGTCCACTGCAAGTTTGCACAGTGCCTGCCTGCCTATTCAGGGTCACTGTGTTCATCAGCATCCCATTGCTGCTGCTTAATATCTGACAGCATGCCGGTCAGTTTTCTTGCTGGTCGGAGGAAACATGTGATTCCCAACATTTAAAGGAAGAGAGATCCCATTTGGTTCATGGGTTCAAAAGGTTCAGTCCATAATCTGCTGCTTCCAAGGCAAGAACATCATGGTAGAAAGGCTCAGAAAAGCAAGGCTGCTTGGTTCATGGCAACTAGGAGAAGAACAGGGGAACAGTTCCAGAGAGGCACAGTGAAGACCAGAGATAGCACCCAGCACTACCTCTCCAAGACCCACCCTGACACATTCAGAAATGTGCTTTGCTAATTCCCCACGAAGCTCAACAGCCAATCAAGTAAGTGGTCCATTTAACTGTCTCACACAGGCTACATGTGAAGTAAAGAGATGTTTATTTTGGCTCATGGTTCTTGAGGTTCAAGTCAAAAATTGGATTTCCCTACCTATCACTCTGGGCCTGTGGAGAAGGTGGCCCATCATGATGGAAGCCCTTGTCAGAGTGAGAAGTCCCATCTCTCAAGCCAGGACAGAGAGAGGAAGATACTAGGGTCCCCCAGTCCCTTTTGAGGGTGTGCTACAAATGACCTAAAGATTTCCCAACTGAGCCCTCCTCTAAAAAGTCCAAAGCTTCTCACACTGCCACCACCCCAAGGACCAAATTTCTACAGAGCTCTCAGGGAAACACTGATCCAAGCCATAGCAGAAGCCACAGCAGAACCCTCTGAGACCTTCAGTCAACACACGTTAATGTCATGTGTCACAGCATTACTAATTAAGGCCTGGTGGAACCTAGACTCGGGAGTAAACATTACTCAGAGGGAAATGAAGGCTTAAGAAAATATGGCAGTGCAGAAGACAGAGAGCCACTCCTTCCAGGCTGTGTTTCCTCTGCCCCTCACATCAGTGTTCCTCCTGGGGGGTTATCCTGTGGTATCTAGTGACCTGTCTCTTTCATTTTCATAACCAGCCTCCAGTCTCTGTATCTTCCTGGTCCTGCTAAGTCTCAAAGTTAAGAAATGGGAAGATTTTTATTGTCAGAAATATCCTCTAATTTCAAAGTCTCTGGAGAGCCTCATGGGAGGAAAGTCCTCATAAGGTTCCTCCAGATGGAAGAGAGATGACAGTGACATCAGTTGCTAAGCCTCAGGCAGGCCGTGCATTTTGCTGTAGATCACCTGTCATGTCCTTGCCAGCACTGCCTTGGTCCACTCAGCTTTCAGACAAGCAGCTTAAGCACTAGGGGCCACTGTGTTCAAGGTTGTTCCAGGTGCTGACTTACTCAGTTTCTGGCAAGGGCCCTTCCTCACTCACTCATAGGGCTTGCTGTGTCCTCGCATGGGAGAGAGGGGAGGAGACAGAGGACAATAGAAAGATCTTATGAAAGCACCCTTTCTTTCTTTCTTTCTTTCTTTCTTTCTTTCTTTCTTTCTTTCTTTCTTTCTTTCTTTCTTTCTTTCTGGTTCCAGGGATCAAACTCAGACATTGCATTTGCCAGGCAAGCATTTATTCCACTGAGCTATCTCCCTAGCCCCCAAAGCACCTATCGTATCAGATTAGTTCCCCATACTTTTGACCTCCATTAACCTTAACGAATTCCTATAAACTCCATCTCCAATAAAGTCATGTTGGGGTTGAGACTTTAACATGTGAATTTTTGGGAGCACAATTCATTCCATAGCAACACCCCTGAAAGGTGACACTCTGACCCACCACTGTGCACTGAAGAAGCAGAGGGTCAGAGCAGCTGAGCCCTTTATCTGAGGGCACCATGGACAGCAGCCCAGCCCCGCCTCCCACTGGGCGGGGGAGGAGGCTATTGCGTTGGCTTCTCCTGTCTCTCATGTTCCTACCTACCTTGGCTTCCTGCAGGCCCCGTCTGACCTTTCTCCTACCCAGTCCCACCAATCGTAGGATAGATGGATCAGCAAGTGCCTGTCTCACTAGGATCTGCCATGCTCTGTAGGGCCAGCGCCTGCCGTCTCATCTCTGTGTCTGCTAGCGCAGAGGAAGAACATGGTGAACAGTTAGCAGACGGCCAGGGAGTGCATCCTGAATGGCATTTTTTAAAACGGAAGAACATGATGGGCTGTTTCTGGCTTTATTGAGATATCTTTAGGTATAACCATCACAACAAATGAAGCCCAAGCCTGAATTTAATGCTGAGAAAAAAGCAGCTCTATATTTGTGGTTAGTTAAATGAGATCAGGGCCAGAGATATAGCTCAGTAGCATAAGTGCCTGCCTGCCAAGTGCAAGGTCCTGAGTTTGATCCCTGGTTCTGCAAAACAAAACAAAACAAACAAACAAACAAACAAACCCTCCAGTTAAGGGGCTGGGGAGATGGCTCAGTGGCATAAGAACTTCCCTGGCAAGTGCAAGGGCCTGAGTTCAATCCCTGGTTCTGCACCAAAACAATCAAACAAACAAACAAACAAACAAAAAAACTCTCAAGTTAGGGCTGGGGAAATGTCTCAGTAGAATAAGCTCTTCCTTGGTAAGGGCAAGGACCTGCGTTCAATCCCTGGTTCTGCTAAAAAATAAAAATAAAAAATAAAAAACTAGAGACAATAAAATGAGATCATCAAGGTTCACAAAGGTCCCGGTGGAACAAGTGCCTCCAGGCTGCCCATGTTACTTCTTGCACAATTGCTCCCACTGTGGCAGCATGCAGCACTTGTTCTGTGGTCCTCAGGGCAGTGCCCTGCAGTGGTTCCAGAGAAGCCAGTTCAGCCTAAGTCAGCAGCGCACTAACAGACGATGCGAGCTGATGCCAAGCACTGTCTTCATTCCTGCTACAAAGAGGTGCCCAGCAGCTCTCGGGCACATCCTTACCCACAGTGGGCCGATGGAGGTCTCTAAAGGAGAGGCCAGTGCCAGAGCAACAGGGAAATAAGAGCATGACCAGGCCAGGCTTCAGGCCAGCCTAGCCAAAGGGTGGGTACATTGAGTGAACCCCAAAGGACCTTTCCTCGGCTCTGGCTGCAAGTAATTGCAATACATTAATGCAGTCAACTCTACATAGGCACAAGCAGACAAGAAATCAGTCGAGGGACTGGTCCTGCACTCAGGAAACTCAGGGGTATGAGACTTTCCAAGGATCCCTGACAGACAGTCTCTTGGGGCCATTTGAGTGATCTGTGTGATATTTTCCCTTGAAGTCAGAGGTGTAGAAAGGAAGGGGTGTGTGCATGGGTGTGGGTGCATGTGCATGCATTTGTGTGTGCGTGCCTGTGTGTGTGTGTGTACTAGGATGGCACTTAGCTGGCTCAGCATGAGCCCTTGTCCCCTGGAAGATTGTGCCTGAGGGGACTTATTTATTCAGTCTTGCTTCAGAACAGGACCCCTCCCATTCCTCATTAGTAACTAACCTAATTATGTCCTCCTGGCATCTGGCTGCCCATGTTTACTTCATCAGTGCCTGCAGGCATGCCTTTTGTGTCCCAGTATTTCCGTCCCTGCCCCTGCTGTTTGAGAGTGTATTGAGTGTGTGTCTTCAGCCTGTGACAGGCACAGCTGGGGTAACTGGGGCCATGGGTAAGGCAGAGCTGGAGGGGACAGGCTCACAGTGTTCTCTGGGGATGGGGACATCATAGTTTCATGTGAAAGCTGCTCTCACATATCAGCAGGCTCATACGGAATACAAGTTTAATTACACATTCCAGAGTCACAGCCACTGATCCCCTGCCAGGGAGGACAATCTGAGATCAGCAGTGCCTTGTCACGTAGGTGTGGGCTCTGATGTGTTCCCACGGTTCCCAACCTTTGGTTCTATGACAGGAAGTTACTGTCACATCCCTAAGTGCTGTCAGACCAGGCTCTGGGGCGCTTTGTGCTTTCTCTTAGAGGCCCCTGGCCCTAGCTGCTGCCTGGCTCCTTCTGATGTTAGAGGTGAGACCTTTGCTTGGCTCCTGAGCGTCTCATCTGGACAAGTAAATTTGAATAGGACTATGCTGGCCACAGGACCCAGATCAAAATGTTCAAAGAGGCTTTAAAGACCATCTGCCACTGTGCTGAGGGTCCCAAAAGTAAACTACAGATGACAAAATGCAAGCCATTCCATCCAGCCTGTGATGGACATGGTTAATTTAGAACATTATGAACAAAAACAGTATGAAGAGATTATTTGACATCAACAACATCATTAATTCAGTATATGTAAAAGAAAAGAGGCCCAAATGATCCCAGAAGACAGATGAAATGTTTTTTTGTAAAGCCCAAGTCTATGTGGGAAGCTTCAGCCTAGACCTGGGGCCCTGACCAGTGGTGGATCTGAACAAGTGACTTAGTTGCAGTAGGACAGATTGGGCCAGTTCATCTCTAAGATCCTTTATGACTACTATTCAGGGATTATGTGGATCCTGAATCTTCAAACTGATGGAATCAGATGGATAAGAAGCCTGGTTCCCACCTTGCCAAGAGTTCCCTGTGCTCCCTTTGGCCACTGGGTCTTGGTGGATTGGTGTGGGTGAGCCCTGGAGAGCAAGCACGTGGCAGAAGTTACCTGAGCAGCAAGGCAGCAGGGTCCTAGGAGTGAGAAGCTGTGTGGGCAGCAGGGCCTCTGCCCAGGAGGAGAGAAAGAGAGAACAGGACTGTGAAGCCCTGTCCACAGGACACCAGACACCACGCCTAGTGCTCCACCCATGACCCCTCCCTAGGCTAGGGCAGGTAGAGGTGTGCTGGGCCAGCTGAGGCAAGAAAAAGAGCATTACAAGCTGAAAGAAGAGCGTGTGCAAGCACACCAAGGGGAGCCCTCCAGGGCACAGAGGCCTGGACCATGTGCCAGAGCAGGTGACAAGAAGTCTCGAGGGAGCTGGAGTGTGGCCAGCCTGGGTCATAGCAAGCATTGAAGGTTGTGGCCAGGACTTGACTTTGAGCTTGCAAGAGGAGGGAGAAGATTTACCGTTTTAAGTCAGACAAGCATAAGAGCAGATGTGTGCTTTTGGAAAGGCAGACAGTGGCCACATGGGAAGGTGAGTGACAGGGACAAAGCAGGAGACTGGGAACCAGTTTTAATCTGGGAGATAAGGAGAGCAGTGCTCATCGTTGTATTTGTTCAGATAGATTCATCTGGTTAAAAGACGTTACAATAGAAGTGAAAACACAAGTCACTCATGAAGAGCCAGTATCAGTAAACTGTAAAAACATTATAATTGAGAATATATAGGACATCTGTGTATTTTTCATACATAAGAGGGCACTTCAGACCATGCAATAGAAACACCGAGTGCACAAGTGAAGCGCACTGGCATTCTGAGAAGGGGAATTTCCTACATGTGTACATCTGGGAAATGCAGGTCAAAATCATAGCAAGCTACAATTGTACACCGTTTTGCCCAAAAAGTTAAAAATCTGTCACACAAGTGCTGGGGGAGAGAAGGATGCAAGGACTTCTCACACACCACAGCCAGTTGGAAAACACTGGGGAAGAATTTTCTAAAATTGAAATCTATGGACTCTGAAGCCCATCTGGTTGCCTCCCAGGGCAGTACCCAAGAGAAATGCTCTCAAATGTCCACCAGGGACACTGACAAGAGTGTCTATGTGCCCTGGAAGAGACAGCTTTCTGGGGAACTACCCACAAAGGCCCCCCTCCTGTCCCTCTCTTGGACAGGAGCTTTCTTTCCCTCAATAAATCTATTCTGCTCATAAAAAAAAAAATGTCCATGTGTCCACAGGGGCAGGATCCTAACAGCAAGCCAGGTGCCCGTCTGTAGGAGAAAGTAAACAAACTGTCCAACTGTCCAAGGAATGGAATTTTGTACAATATGATAGTAAGCAAGGAAAAACAAGTCCAAGTCTCAAACATTCTCTGTAACATTATACTCTTATACAGTTGCAAGAGATACACAAAGATGCAAAAATATATTTTTAAAAAGCAGGGAGTAATGAATGTGGGATTCAGGTGATAGTTACTTAGATGGTTTGGATCAAAAATGTCCCCCAAAGGGACTATGTATTTATTTATTTATTTATTTATTTGTCTTTTTTGAGACAGGGTCTCCCTATGCAGTTCAGGCTGGCCTTAAACTCACTTTGTAGCTCAGGCTGGTCTCGAACTCACAACAATCCTCCTGCCTCAGCCTCCCAAGTGCTGGGATTACAGGCATGCGCCACCACACCCGGCTTGGGACTATGTATTTAAAGCTGGGGCTTCTTCAGGGTGGGGTGCTTGAGACAGCCTCTTACTATGTATTCCAGGCTGGTCTCAAATTCACAGCAATCTTCCTGCTTTAGCCTCCCAAGTGCTGAGATTACAGGTGTGCACCACAACATCTGGCTTAAAGAAGGGGCTCTGGGAAAGTGGCTAGCTCATGGGCACGACCCTCCCCAGGGGCCTAATCCATTCATGAGGTTGTATTGGAAGATGGGACCTGGCTGGAGGGAGTAAGTCACTACAGGCATGCACTGAAGGGTACAGCCAGACTCCAGCCTATCTTCTCTGGCTCCTCCCCTTCTCTTCCTGCTTCCCTAGCTGCCATGATGTGAGTGGCTGTCCCCTGCCAAGCGTGTCTGTCATGATGTTCCTTCCATGAAGCCAGCTGACCAGAGACTAAATCTCCTGAACCATGAACTAAATAGAACTCTCCTCCTTTAGATTGTGGGTGTTGGCTACTATGTCCCAGCAACAAAAATCTCACTAATGCAACACAGAAAAAAGGAGATGAGGATAGGAATCTGTCCCTAGGTAGACAGGGCTGTGGCCCAGGCACAGGTCTATCGAAAGTCATTATACAAGGAAGTATAAAGGGGGACCCTATAGTAGCCAATGTGTCATGTTCTAAGGGTTATACATAATTTAACCCTATTATCCTTTGAAATAAATAGCTAAAGAAGTTCCAGGGTAAATCTGCTTTGTGACAACCAGTTCGAGCCTGACTCTGGGACACCACTGCTTGGACCCTGGGGTGGGCGGGTGTTCCTCGCACCTTAGAAGCCTGATTCAGATGAAAGTCCCCCTGCCTGAGCTGGGCCACCTTTACTCGAGAAGGAAGCAGGTGGCTGGGATTTTGCTCCACCCATAGCACTTCCTGCATGTTGCAGCATTGCTCCCAGCAAAGTTTATGTTTTCTAAGATGGAGAAGTTGAGTTGTGGCTGCACCAAAGAGAGTACCAAAATGCTAGAGAACCTTGACCAGTGGGACAGACTGGCAGGGAGAGGGAAGAGGAGGAAACCAAGTGTCTTAGTTCATTTTCCACTGCAGTAAGCCGATGCCCCTGACTGGGTGAGTTATGAAGAAAACAGGCTTCCTGGGGCTCAAGGTTCTGGAGGTACAAGGTCAAGGCCTATATTTGGGCTTCTTGCAGGCCAAGTCCCATGGCAGGTAAGGGCATCACAGGGCAGGACACAAGGGAGCACATGTGTGTGTCTGTGCCTGTTTTCTCTTCTTGTAAAACCACCAGGAACCATCATGGGGTTCCACCCTGAAGACATTATCTAACCCTAATTATCTTTCCAAGGCCCCAATTTCAAACAAAAGTTGAGCTAAGGTTCCACCTCCTAATACGTCACAACAGGGATTACGTTTCACCATGTGAACTCAGGGACACCTGTGCCATACCCAGCCTACAGCAGGAGGGATAGGAAGGGCAGCAGCTTTGATCTGCAAGGGAAGAGCAGAGAGGCTGTCTGGGGACCAGAGGCTCAGCTCTTCACATCTCTTGTACCACACTATTTAATGACCTCATCCCAAGTGCCACTGTGTCCACCTCTTCAATCTGCCACCATCCCCAGAGATGAAAACAGCTCTTGCTTCCTTCACAAAGGGCCTATGTCGACTTGACCAAACCCCTCTACAAGCTGTCCCTTAAGAAAGTCACTGTTCCTCAGAGCACTACAAATGCAACCCACCATCCTTTCCCCAGCCAAGGTCAATGCTCAATGGGGACATCTGTGTCCTGAAGCACGATGACACAGCTCTTGGGGGTGATGGCAACAAAGAGCAGCACACCTGAGTCCAGCCACTCAGGCAATGGCTTCAGCTGCAGGGGAAGGAAGTGGACTGGGGAGGTTTCCAGTTACAAGAAGATAAGGTGCCCCAGTTCCACCTCGAGTAAGACTGCATGGGCTGGATCCCTTGACTAGGGTGAAATTTAGCAGAGTTTTGAAACTCCAGCCTGGACCTCTGGGGAAGGATAGGAGCTGCAAGGACAACAGTCTCCTTTATTCTCCTGGAATCAAAGGAGTGACAGTACACCTCGAGGGGGACCCATTCAGCTGAGATGTGCTGAAGAGAAGCAGGAACACCCAAGTGTACCCTACAGGAATCCACTGTTTTAAGATCTAAACTCCAACCCTGGTTCTGCACTGAACTCAGGCAGCTGCTTTTCCCACTGGGCTTCAGATGGAGCATCTGGCAAAGTAGGCCCATGGCCCAAATGTATAATAAAACTTTATCGGGCCACATCTGTGGCTTCTGCATTATGTAAGATCTCTGGTTGCTGTTGCATTGCAACAGCAGAAGTGGACACTTGCAGCAGAGAACAAATGGTCCTTAAAGCTCAAAATAGTTACTGTCTGGTCACTTGCCAGGAAATTTACCAACTTCTGATCTCTAATAGGAGGGAACTGGCCAGGCATGGTGGTGCACAACTGTAATCTCAGCACTTGGTAGGCTGAGCAGGGGGATCACCATGAGTCCAGGCCTGGACTGCCCAGTGAGTTCAAGGCCAGCGTGAACTACATGGCAAGACACTGTCTCAAAGGGGGGGGGGATTCTGGGTAATTTTTTCCAGATGGATGCACCAGCACCCCAAGGGACATAAATCATGAAATAGAGAAATAGAAAGAAGTGGTATAGTCCTAGCCTTCATGAGGGTTAGGCTAAGGCACATAGAACATATTAGCATTATGTTTATTTCTGTTATTGTACAGAAAAATCCACTTGGATGCAAGAAACATTACTAGAACTTTTATTTATTTTAAACTAAGAAATGAAGGGATAAAGCTTTGTAACCATCTATAACATTATTCCTTCAATATGTATACAGCCGGGAACAGTGGTACAAGTGCCTATAATTCCAGCTACTCTGGAAGATGAGTCAGGAAGATCACAAGTTTGAGGCCAGTCCAGGCTACTTATAAAACCTTTTCTCCAAAAATAAAAAGAACTAGAGAGGCAGCCCTGGTTTTGGGACCTATTCCCAAAACCACGAAAAAAGGTCAGTGCTGGAGATGTAGATCAGTGGTATACCATTTGCCTAGCACATGCTGAGGGCCGGGGCTTAATTCCCAAATCAACAGGAGAAAATTTCAGAGGTATACTTCATATGTAAATTAATTGTGCATAATTGGCTATTGTTGATAGTAGCTGAGAATTGATTAAACCTTTACTATGTTTCAAGGAATGATTTAGGAATTTTATATGAATCACCTGTTTTTGTTGCTGGGACAAATGCCCAAGACCCACAAGTTAAAGAATGGGAGGTTCACTGCCAGCTCCAAGGCAGAAAGGCATGGTGGAAAGGCCTGGGAGGAGGAGAGCTGCTCACAGCATGCTGGACAGGAAGCAGAGAAAGAAGGGAGGAAGTAGGGAGAGAGATGCCCCTCCCCAGGCCACGCCCCAGTGATCACCTCTCCTGCCCAGTCACCTCCAAAACACAAGAGGCTGTGGAGCCATTTTTGATGTAGGCCACACCCAGTCTGAGTTTAAATGAATGGCTTCTGTGTCCCTCTTCTGTGTGTCCTCTTACATATACATGCATCTATGACTATGATCCAAAACTGTAATCACTGGAGGACAGGATCAGTGAAGTGGCCATGGTTCCAAAGGTGCCACTGAGGTCAAGTCCTGTGGGATTTGGAGTGGTAAAGTCTGAGGCTCCTTCCAGCTCCTGACGTATTGTCTTCCTCCCACAGCCCACCCTGAGAGAGCTGCCCTGCTCTTTGTGTCCAGTGTCTGCATTGGCCTGGTCCTCACACTGTGTGCCTTAGTCATCAGGGTGTCCTGCATCAAAGACTTCAGGGAGCTGCAGCTGGGGAGGGAGCACCTGGTGCCAGGAAGCAACAAGGCCGAAGACAGTGAGGAAGATGGGGAGGAGGAGGACTCCTCTGACTCTGAATTTCCAGGGGAACTATCAGGGTTCCGTAAGACTTCATATCCAGCCTACAGTTCCATAGAGGCTGCAGAGCTGGCAGAAAGGATTGAGCGCAGGGAGCAAATTATTCAGGAAATATGGATGAACAGTGGTCTGGACACCTCGCTCCCAAGAAATATGGCACAGTTCTACTGACAACCAGATGGATCTTTGAGAGATCACACTTTCTGAAGAGGGAAGGATCCAAAATGTCCCTCCAGGTCTGTTTCACTTGTACCTTCTATGAAGGAGAATTTGTTATGTTACCCAAGACTAGTGAAAACAGAAAGCTGTCAAAGGGACTTTTAAACTGTTTACAGCACATTCCAAAATAAATTAATGAGGGAAGATCTCCTTTTGTTTTGTACTTATTTGAATTCATGCCAATGCATTAACAACTCTATAAATAACTAAAACTCATATTTCCTGCACGCTTTATAGTTCCAGGCACTGTCCTCACTGCTTGTCATTCACTGAGTCATTCAGTCTTCAGAACTTCATGAGATGGTGACAAAAGGCTTACAGAGAGCCATAAAGGATGCTGATATGCAGGATATGAGTCTTGAGGTGAAATATGACAACATGAGTGATTTTGACTCCTAACTTTGTTTTAAGCAGATACCAACAACAAATTTTAAAGGACAAGATAGTAAACTCTTTAAATATTGAGCCATCATTTTTTCTGTCAAAACTATTCAACATTGTAGTTCAAAAGAAGCCACAGAGGACTGGGGCTATAGCTCAGCAACATAGGGCCTACCAGGCAAGCATGAGGTCCTGAGTTCAATTCCAAAACAACCAAAAAGAAGCCATAGATAACACACTACGAAGGTGGCTGTGTTCTAATAGAGCCTTATACATAGGTACTGGAGTATGAATTTTATTTAGTTCTTGCATGTCACATATGTTCTTCTTTTTAAAATTACCCATTTAAGAATGAAGAAAAGAGAATTTAGCTTGAGGGCTATACAGAATCAGGCCACAGGCTTGATTTGGATTTGTTCTGCAACCTATTTTTGTAAACAGTATGGCCCAGAAAGACTAAAATATGCTTATCCCATGAAGAAAAAAGTTTGTCAACCGTGGCTTAGAATTTAAAACTGTGGAGCTTCTGGTGGCAAAATTCATCAACCAGAGAGAGAGAGGCCAATGAAGTAACAAAAGAAAAAGGAGTTCCGTGAAATATTCCTGTTAGAATTGATGGTGGGCTACTTCTGAGGGCTCCCCCTGGTGGACAGGAGGCTTATAGCTGTGAAGAGAAGTGCAAATGAAAAAAAGATAATTCTGCCTCTGGTCCCAGTGGAGCTTAGAGTATAAAAAATGATTGTGTGGGGCTGAAGAAATGGCTCAGTAGAGTAAGCACTTCCCTGGCAAACACAAGGGCCTGAGTTCAATCACCAGTTCTGCCACACACAAAAAAATGATTGTGTTATATCTGTCTAACTTCCTGAGATGAATGAGCTTTTCTTGCCTCACCGCATTCCATCCACCCTTTAACTGCAAATCATGTGAACGAGGAAACTAAAGGCTCACAGGTTAAATGCTGGGGCCACGTGCACAGCTAGAAAGGACTGGAGCTAACTCGGTCCTGAGCTGTCGGGAAGCAGTCATGGCACGGAGAAGGCATTTTTTTCCAGTGACAGAAAAGTCTCCAGAATGCAGGGGAAGGCGAGTGTGGAATGAGGAAGCCCCACTGCTCTGGTTGGGAAGAACTCTTCAGTTTTTTTTCTTCTTAAATGAAATGTAAAGCCACATAACAAAATTAGCTTTAAGATATTTATTTATTAGGGCCGGCCATATAGCTCAGTGGATGAAAGCACCTGCAAGCAGGCTCAGGGGCCCAGGGTTCAATCCCCAGGCTTGCTGTGCCACTGCCCTACCCCCCTCCGGGGCGCTCTGAGACATTAATTGAGACTGGGTGTGGTGGTATGTGTCTGTAATCCCAGCTCTTGGGAGGCTATAAACAGGCAGATCACTAGGAGTCTGAGCTAGTATTGAGAACTTGAACACCCTGTAGACCCTTCCCTAAAATGCAAAAAAAAAAAAAAAAAAAAATCTTTTATTTTGTACAGGGTCTCACCCTGTGGCTCAAACTCATAGTGATCCTCCTGTCTCCGCCTCTCCATCACTGGGATTATAGGCATGCATCACCACACGCAGTTTCCATGACAGGCACAGCAGGCCTGGTTCTGGAGCCAGCACAGCATGCAGTACTGGGGATTTAACTCAGATCCTTGTACTTGGCAGACAAGTACTCAGACCACTGAGCTATCTCTCCAGTCCTCAAATTAGCTTTAAAGTGAACAAGTCAGTAGTGTTTAGTCCAGTCATAATTTTATGCCAACACCATCTCTATCTGGATCTAAAATATTTTTATCACTCCAAGAGAAAAGCTCGCACCCGCTAAAAAGTCATCTCCTATTTCCCCATCCCTCAAGCCTCTGGAAAGCACCTGCTTTCTCTTCCTATGAGCTTACCTGGTCTGCATCTGTTAAAGGAACCACACACCACACAGTCTCTTGTGGCCGCCTCATTTCAGTTAGCATAATGTCTTCAAGGTTGGTCTGTGTTGTAGCATATGTCAATATGTCACACCTTTTGATGGCTGAGTCATATTCTCTGGTATGGATAGACCACAGTCTGGTTCCCCAGTCACCTGCTTGTGGCTATTGGACTTGTTTCTTTAGGCTCTTCTCAGTAGTGCTGCTGTGAACATGCATGTGCACTGTTTTGCCCGCAATGGAACTCTGCATAAAATGACAGGCAGAGTCAGAGAAAATCCTGTGTTTCCCATGCAATGAAGAAAGAAGGGAAGCAAAGGTGAGTCAGGGTGTTATCTCTGTTCCTTTTGTCTACCAATGCCAATGGGTGTTCACCTAAACTAACAATAACTGCAGGTAGGACAGGGACCACTCAAGAGGGGCATGACATGCACAGTGGAGCATTTGGGCAGAGACTGAATGCCTAAGGCCTTCCAAGGGCCTGAGGCCTCTACACGTGGTGAAGCGTGTGGAGAGGAGTTTAAATCTGCTGTCAGAGGGCTGGGAGATAACTCAGCGGTCTAAGCACCTGCCTGGAAAGCACAAGGACCGGGTTCTGCATGCTGTGCTGGTCCAAGGTGCACTATGCCAGCCACTGAAACTGGGGGTGATGGTGCACACCTGTAATCCCAGCCCTGGGGAAGGTGAGACAGAGGGATCACTATGAGTCTGAGCTGCATAGCGAGACCCTGCACCAAATAACTAAATAAATAAGTTTTAATTCTGCCATCAGAGAGCTCCATTATCTTAGCAGAGAATACATGCATCCACCGTCTAACTTCTTCCTGATGATTTTGTGGCCTCTTCCATTCCTGAATCCAGTAGGAAGCATTTGGAAATTTTGCCAGCTCTCAGAATGGCCTCTTCCAGCTTTGGGTTTCAGTTCCTAAGCTGTGTCACTTCTGACTTTGGGACCATCAAACCGTGTCAGTGTGAATGGACTGAAGAAAACACAGCCGCAAAAGGCATTTGCCATGTGGAGAAAATGCTCTGCCTCCCTAATTTTGGCGATAAAGCATGTCTTAAATTCTACAGTGGTTTTCCCCTTATCTGAGTCTCCCTAGCACCCTAACACACACACACACACACACACACACACACACACATGTACACACATGCACACACACACACACACACACACACACACACACAGGGGTGTGCGTTCTCTCCCTCCCAGAAATCCTACAGAGGCAGCTGGGCAACAGACCTGCCAAAGCAAGACAGAGTCATTGGCCTGAAGAAATACAGTGAATTATTTATTTGTATTTTCTGAGCTTCTAAAAAGAATACTATGTTCTTCTCATAGAAGGAGCCTGAGGGATCCTGCTGAGATTGTGTTTCGATGGGCACGAAGCCCAGGAGGAAAATGACCAAACCAGATTTGGATGAGTAGTTGCCACTGGACCGTGGGGGCTGGGAGGAAGCTCCCCGGGCAGAGGGCTCTTCAGGGAGCCTGGGGCACACACAGGCCACTGCTTCTCCATGGCTGTGTGCATCTGTGGGCATCTGCTGTTTCCAAGCTGTGAGTCCCAGAAGCCCTATGAAACACAGCCAGCTTCTGCTGGGAGGTTGGTACATGTCGATGCCTTGGTTTTTGTCTACCAATGCTGACTTTCAAGACGTGAGTCCCTGCTGTGAATTCAGCTCTTCTGGATTCACCAGGACAAGCATGACATTTGCTGCTGGTACAGACACCAGCAGTGCACACATGGGGACCAAGCAGGCCTTGGGGTGCCCTCCAGGCAGCCTTCCCTGTTGACCCCACAGTGCAGCACCTGATGCTGATGCTGGTGAGGCCCCACTTCCCAGATGCCCTGAGAGGTGGCTGTGACCAGCCCTTGCCTATCCTCTTCCTCGTAGAAGGACCCCCTCCCATTTTCTCACAAGGATTTCTCCAGAAAGCACTTGCTCAACAAATCCCAGCTGCAAAGAACCTCAGTCTGAGGAAAAGGTTTTAAGGTGTCCAGTAGGAGCACCTGCACCTGGGTACACCTGCCAGTCTCTGTTGACAGTGCCACCAAAGAAGCATCTGGGATCCTCCTCTCCAGTAAGGGGTATCAGGAAGTGAGCTGTCCACATATCTGACACCCGAGGAGTCCTGGGAAAGGGCATCCAGAAGATACCCATACACAGCCTCCCCTCCTCTCTTCAAGTCGCTAGAAGCCTCTTCCTCTTCAGGTCACCTGGCAACCAGAGCCTGAGGCAGAGACCTCCTCAGCAGGCTGGCCCACTGGGCAAGCATCTTAAACCTTTTCTGTTGCTTAACAAAATACCTGGCGCTGCAAAATTTATAAAGAATAGGGGTACGCCTTGGATCCTAGAACTAGAGGTCCAAGAGTGTGGTACTAGCATTTCTTGATTTCTGGTGCATAGTGAAAAAACAGAGGGAGAAGTAGGTGCTTGTGGAAGAGAGGTCACAAGGAAAGAGAGGAAGTGAAAGAAACTGAGGAAGTCCAACTCCTTTTATCACAACCAGCTCCTTGCTGACCAACCACTGTGAAGGGCCCTACACTCGTCCCTTCATGAGGCTTCCATGACTTAATCACCACTTACAGGCTCAACAGTTACATTAGAGACTAGATCTCCAGTACATGAATTTTTAGAAATAAACCATATCCAAACCAGAGCAGCACGCCCCTCTTATCCCCTTTCTCTGGGGCTCCATGCATCTCCCAGAAGCCTGTCTTGTCACTGTTGAGGACAAGGCCTCCTGAACAGCTCCACCACCCTACAGCTTTCACCCTACCACCTGCCCCTCATCCGACACCCCCACAAAACTGGTGCCAATCAGCCTGGGCTCTGGATTGTTCTTGTTTTCTGGCTTCTGCTCTGTTCTGCTCGTAGCTTGGCCTCTGCTCACTCCTAGCTTAGGTAATTCACCTGTACCTTGGATTTTTCACCTGTAAAATGGTACAGTATGTGCTTAGAAGAGCAGCAACACATCAGTGTTCCTCACCAAGGGCTTCTTTCTCCGGAAAGGTGGCATCCATTTTGGTGTGGCTACGGCTGCACCACATAAACCACACCACGGGCACCTTGGGGGACTCAGAGGCGTCGTAGGCAGCAGCGGTACAGGAGCTAACCTGGAGGGCCCCCACACCCTCCCACAGGGAAGCGTGGGGGGTGGAGGGTAACTTGGTCAGCAGACCTCAAAGGGAAGTGTCAAGGCCTGCATTTCCTTGGATTCTGCAGCCAAGTCCTCTGGGAAGTCTCCCACGCAGACTTCCGAAGCCCAGCCCAGCTTTGGCAGGGAAATGGGGTCCTTTGAGTTTCAGAAGCCCATTGTAAGCCTTCAGAGTTGCCCAAACTCAACCTCAAGACTGGATGATAACTTCAGAGATTAAATTTCTAGTTCTCCAACTCTGTGCCCTAGTCCACAGCTAGACAGGAGGCAAGAAAGAGTCACTGTCGGCACAGCTGTGTAAGGGGGCACTCAGAAAGTCAGCTGGTGACCCAGGGCCTCTACATCCTTCTACAGGACTTCAAGTTAATAAGCGTCTCTGGGGTGCATAACACTAAGCTCCCTGACGGAAGGGTGAGGTGGGCCTCTAATCACAAATGTCCAGGACTATACTGTCTGTCCATGCAGGTACCCAAGTTTGCATTTCAGCCTATTAGCAGTACTAGGGGCCTCTGTAGTAGAGAGCTTGCCTCACACATCTGAGGACTGGGATTCACCCTTCACCATAAACACAAAATAAATTAAGTCAGCTCCTCGATTTCACTGGTCACGTTCTAAGTGCTCGATAGCTACATGACCGGTCTTGGATGGTACAAATGCTTCTGTTGGGTGGAAACAGAGACATAGCCCAACTCCTCGTGACAAAATGGAGCAGACATCTCTTCTGCCTCACTGGCCAAGGGTCCAGGGACTCCCCACCTCTGTGCACCATTCTAGGGACTCCCCCACAGGGCCTGTGCTCTGGCTCTGAGAGCTTGGCCACTTGTCCTGCTGTAGGAACTGTCACCGATATTCCTTGGAGCACCATAGGAGTCATCTCACCTTCCTATGTCCCCTGAGAAGACTGTGACAGCCGGAAGAGCCTAAAGAGCCTCCTTTCTCCTAATCCACAGGCTGTCAGCATCCAGGTACACACCAGAGGGACCTCAGGTCTCCAACAACCACCATCGCACTCTCAACTACAGGACCAACATTTTATATTGCATCACTTACACTTGGTGTCTAGTTCTCCCCTAAAAGCCTCATGCAGTCATGGGGCGGCTTCTGGTGTTCCTGACTGAGTCTTGATCCGATGCTGGGATTGCAGGTGTGAGTGCTACACCATGGCCCTGGGGTAGGTAGTCTTCATTACGGTGTAAGGAGGGGAGAGAGGCTCACTAGCTACTGTCCCTCCCTGGGGAACTGCCTGCCACTCCCTTGAGCAGAGCACCTGGCTCCACAGGGCCATAGCTCCTGCCCTCCCTTGCTCCCCTCACTGCCTTGCTTCTCTTTCCTGAGCCCTCAGCAGGTGCTACAGAAACCCTTCTCTTAATGCTTCAAAGGTCCAGGAGCAGAGTGTAAAAATTTCAATCAGCAGCCAAACCTCGCAGCCCCAGAAGCTCAGAGAAAAAGGTCCCACCCACTGGGCTCTGGAAGTCACTAGAACTGGCACCCAGTGTGCCCCTCACAGGATAAGCAACATGTCCCAAAGCAGCATGAATTTCAGGCTGTGGCCATGTCAGAGGCCCTGGCTGGGGGATGGTGTTTCCCACTTGGGCAGCATCCCTCCTTCCTCCTGAGGGAGGCACCATATCCACAGCAGGATAAGGGACCCTCAGCCAGGAGTGGGCCCAACCTGGCTTCAAACCTTGACCTCTGAGAGTTGGAATAGTAATTGTTCCTTATTTAGAACTACACCAGGCAACTATCACTCAATCTCATGCATAGATGGTATGTGTCTCAGTTACTTCTCTCTCGTTGCTATTCCAAAATACCCAACACCAAGAATTATGAAGGAAAGGTTTATTTAGCTCACAGTTAGTGGACAGTTCATACTCGACTGGCTCTAAGGCAGAGTGGCATGTGGCACAGAGCAGCCGCTCATGGCAGTGGCAAAGAGCAAGAGCAAAGGGAGGGACAGTAGCTAGTGAGCCTCTCTCCCCTCCTTACACCGTAATGAAGACTACCTACCCCACGGCCATGGTGTAGCACTCACACCTGCAATCCCAGCATCGGATCAAGACTCAGTCAGGAACACCAGAAGCCGCCCCATGACTGCATGAGGCTTTTAGGGGAGAACTAGACACCAAGTGTAAGTGATGCAATATAAAATGTTGGTCCTGTAGTTGAGAGTGCGATGGTGGTTGTTGGAGACCTGGGAGAGTAGGAAGGAAAGAGGAGATGCTGGTCACTGGGCACTGAGGTAGATCCAGACAGGGACCAGAATTTCTGGAACCTTTTTTATTTATTTATTTTCTTTTGCAGAACCGGGGATTGAACTCGGGTCCTTGTGCTTGCCAGGGAAGCACTTATTCCACTGAGCCATCTCCCCAGCGGGACCAGAATTTCTGGGGCACCATTGTACAGTAGGGTGACTATGCATAGCAATCATTACTATATATCTCAAAAAGCTAGAAGACAGGATTCTGAATGTCTTCACCATAAAAAGGAATATGCATCAGAAGAGACTGATGCATTTATTTTTGATTTAAGCATTCTACAATGAATATTTGAAATATGACATTCCACCCCATTAATCTGTAAAATTTTGTATTTTTATGTGCCAGCTAAGTTTTTCAATTACAAATAGCTGATCATTATCAATTTAACTTGACATCCTAGAAAGTACCAAATAACACCTTAATTCTATTGAAGAAACTAAAAATGATGTTCATGGAAAGCGATTCCCGGGACAGGGTCCTATGAATGCGTCAAGATGCAGTTAATATTACAGATGTCAAAGGCCTGACAAATTGTTTCCGGGAGAGTTCTGTTTTGAAAGGTTCCCAGTCTTCACTTAAAGATTGCTCACTGCCTAACTGGGTTTCTTTCTGATTGCTCCAACAGAAAATCCAATCCAGAATTTATCTTGAGGTACAAACGCTACTTTCCTGCTGTTAAGTGGACCGCCTGCAGTATGGTGAGCTCAGCCTGCAGGGGCCAGGCAGAACAAAGGGAGGAAAGCTAGTCACTTCCGGCAGGCCAGGGAGCACATGAATTCCCCACACTTTCTCTGTTCCAAGTTCATGACTCCATGGAAGAGCGCTTTCAAGAAAAGTAAAATAGAGCTTGTCATTTCCTATTGTTTCAAAGATGAAATCCAGCCTGGGAAAGACTAGGGGGAGAGGAAGAGGACTTTGTTCAGATGACTCAGCACCAATCTGACCTGGAAAAGGCTTTGAAGGGAGGCAGCTCCAATTAAGAGGCATGTGTGGGATCCTGAGGTTACCTCACCAAAAGAGAGAGCAAACCGCTCTCCCCTGACAGTGAACTAGAAAGCACTTGCAAGCCTGATCAGTTGCTCCCAACTCTGAGATCCCAGACTTCCTCCTTAGACCTTGGCCTCTGATAGCAAAACCGCTGAACACTGAGTGGGGTGGGTGCTGTGCAGCAGAGGGAGAGCCGCATGGGCCACCAGGCCTCTGCTGGAGTCGCAGTTCTTTTCTGAAACTGTTTCACAACGTTCAGGTTAGCCTTGAGCTCACTTGATAGTTGAGACTGGTCTTGAAACTCATAATGATCCTCCCAAGTGCTGGGATTAGAGGTATATGCCACCATGCCCAGCTTTAGGGACAACCTCTTATTGAAGATGTCTTGGGAAGAGTTTCAGCTCATCTGAAAAACAATAACGAAGATGTGTCCTGTTGTTTTTAAGTGAGGAAGATCTCTGTGCACTGACACAAACACTTCTATGCACAGACAGTGATACTATTGTGGCACCGCTCCTGAGTGGGTACAGCCCAGGGTGTGTGCCCTCTGCCTGCGCAGTGCTGACTGTGCTTCCTGGAGGGCTGTTCTTTGCAGACTCTCTCTCTGGCTCTCTCCGTTAAAGTTCTGGCAGCTCCACAGCCCACTTGTTGCTACTAGTGTCGGAGTTACTAGCCAGGATTGTCCCATTATTCCATCTCCTTTGTTCCACGGTGCCCCAAGGCCTCGGACTTCTCCAGGCTGTGTTCCAAATGAAGTCAGCCTCCTCCAGCAGGACTGTGCAGGGCTCCATCCCTAAGGGCCTCCTTGTCTCTAAACACCCTCCTTCCTCCATGCTGGGGCTGAGACAGGGCCTGCTTCTTCTGGAGGCACCACTGGCTGCAGCTGGAGGAGAGGGATGGCCGCCCGACTTCTCAGAGTATGCCCCTAACATCTCTCCTGCAAGGAGCTAGACTGGGGGCAACTGAGGCCCTGATAAGAGGACCCCAAGCCAGGAACAGGAGCTGGGCAGAGGACGGTTGTGCCTGTCCAGGATGGTGCTCCAACAACATGGAGTTGGTGAGTAAAGGATGTGGACAGCTGTCCTTCTTTGAGTGAACTATGACTTCAGAGTTAGCCCTGAGAGGCAAGGTAGCCCTGTCTTGGTCACAGTCCTGAGAGTGGAGCTTCTTTCACAGGGAACTGGGAGGGAGACAAGACAGGTCATGTCATTTCTTCGCCAACACTGGCCCTGCTCACTGAGGTTTATAAACTTTTTCTTGGAAGTGTTTTTCCATTTACACTACACCCTCAGGATAATTTCCAGAGACTTTTAAAACGGTGTTTTGTGGTTTTTGTTTTAATAGTTTTGCCAAGTGAACAGCAGTGAACAGAAGGAGGAGCCCCGAGCTCTTCCCCAAAGCCCCGAGGGCAGCATCTCTGCCCTGCTCCTTTCTGGTACCCAGCCACCCATGCCGGGCACACAAAAGGGGCACTGGATGCACATTTGTGGCTGAACTTTGTCCTCCACCCACCCCATAGCCCTGCAGTGGGGTCCTACTCACTGACAAGTTTTCTGTCAGTTTGCTTCTCTGCCAAACATTTGGGCACCAAAGAGCTAAGTTTTGGTGGGGACTAACCGTGCTGGAATGCTGGTTCTGTTTTTGTCACTTTCATATTACCTAACACCTGCAGCTTAGAGGACAGGTTTATTTTGGATCGTAGCTTCAGAGGACTCAGTATATGCATAGTCAGCTGGCTCCAGGGGAAAACAGTATGGTGGACAAACCTGATGGAGAAAAGCTGATTGGTCCTAGTGTCCAAGAGGCAGGAGAGGCAGGGCAGAGCCAGAGGGCAATGTTCTCTCCCCAGTCAGCCCCCAGTGACCTGCCTCAAACCAAGCCCTGAATCCTAGAAGTATGTGTCCATACCATGTGGACGGTAGGCTTCCCATATGGAGGCTGCTGAGGGAAACAGATAGGCCAAGGAATTTGATGGCCTTGGTCTATAGTCCATGGGTGGCCTGGGCTCCCACAGCTGGATCCACCATCTGGCTATAGGTTCTAATGAAAGTATCAATTCACTTTGTCATGGACCACAGTTACCCTAGCTCTGTTACCTCAGACTGGTGAGAAGGACCATCAGAGACTTACAGATATCTTTAGTTAATTAAAAATGTGAAGAAATTGATTATTCCTAACAGTAATAGCTGAACACTTTCAAAACATGGGATTTGGGAGCATGAGTGAAAACTGATAAAGAGGTTCTTGGTGAAGAAATTTGGCATCCCAATGGTTTGGACAAATCCTCCCTCTGTGTCCATCTGTATATTCTCTGTGACTTTCTTTTACCTCTAGACCTGGGCCAGGGCTCACATCCATGTTGATTTAAACAGCATTCGGTCATGACTAAGTTTGCTTAAACTCCACGACAGTCTTCCAGTTCCATGAACAGCAATGATCCACCTCCCCCAGACGCAACCTGTCACCGCAGCATCCTCTTCCTTCCTTCCTTTGTCTCTGTCCACCTATCTTTTCATTCATTCAACAAATCTCTGTGCCCTACTCTGTGCTAAACGCTGGGCCAGTATTATAAACAGGTAAGGTAGGTAGAAATATAGCAGGTAGTCACACTGGGCTAAGCCCTCAAAAGAGTCAGTACAAAAGATGAGAATCCATCAGGGCTGTGGTGGAAGGCATTTGAAGATTAAAGTCAGAAGAGCTAGTTTTGCATACTTCCCTAAAGGATGAATGGAGGTTTGGGATTTTTTTTTTCATTTGTTTGTTTGTTTGTTTATTTATTATGGCTGGCTCAGCCCACCCTGGGTGCAGGGCTGGTGGGGCATGTGCTGGAGGTCAAACTGCAGTCCCTGTGCTTGCCTAAGTTTGCCTAAGCAGGTGCTTTATTTTATTTATTTATTTATTTATTTATTTATTTATTTATTTTATTTTTGGGTGGAACCTGGGATTGAACTCAGGCCCTTGCCGGGCAAATTCTTTAGACTGCTGACATATCTTACTGGCCCCGGAGGCTTGGGAATATTGGTGTCACCGTTTTAAGATTTCTGTCATCTCATTAGGGGTGGGCCATCCTTTCCCATATACTAAGACCACTAAATCTAAAACTGAGATTCCTAAGACTAAAGACAAGGACATCAACCAAGGTTAATGATGTTGCTCAAGTATCCTTACTATCATTAGATCAATGAGCACCTAGCATTGCAATTTTATGGACAGTCATAATTCTGACTCATGTTTTACCTTCCTCATGATTTTGATCTATAAAACTTCCTTTGAGAGGTGGGTTCATTGGCAACCCACTCAGGACCCCCTCGTCTCTCAGGAGGTATTCCTACTCCCTCCCTCTATTCTCCAATAAATTTTCTCTTGCCCTCCATTGTCTCTTAGAATTCATTCTTTGACTTTGGGGAACATGCACTCAGTGTACTTGACCTCCAGCATTTCCCCTTTATCAGTAGGATCCAGAAATACAGGGTTGAACAAACTATGGCTCCACCCAACAGAGAGTTTTCATTCTGCTCTGGGAGGCAGACATTAAAAAAGTACAGTAAATGCAGAAAAATGCAACTACCCATTGGATGAGTAAGGAAAATCACAGGCATTCTTAAAGAGGGTATCTGCTAGAGGGTCTGTCTGAGGGTGTTGGCTACAAGGAAAAAATCAAGAGTGGGCATTCAACACATCTTTCTTAAAGTCCACCATGTCCACCTTGGCACTGGCCATGGAAGCTGGCCCCAGCCCTAGTGTGTGGAGAAAGCATTTTTTTCTGCTCCTCTGCAGGAGGGAAGTCACTACCTCCCTTGGTGACTATAGAGGTCTCAGAACCTGGATTTCCTCAGGAAAAAAGGGAGGGTGGTGTCTTGGAGACTCTGAATTCAGGGTCAGCCCTACCCTTAACCTTCTGCAGTGTGGACAATGGCAATGCTTGGGACCAGGATCAATGACCATGGTGTAGAGGGAGGGCAGCTACTGAAGTAGGACAAGAGATGGAATGCTGTCTGCAATTGGATGAGGTGGCCCAGAGGTGACAATTAGGAGAGCAGAGTTGAGCAACTGAGCAATTTGGATGCTTTCTGGGATTGGGAGCTTCAATTCTCTGCCACCTAGGGAAGCTGATTCTTGACTCCCAGTGCTCTGCAGCTCTCTTTCACACAAGATTGACTTTAGAAAGACTGGGAGTTAGTTGTTTGTCTCTGGCATACACTGGGCTCCAAGGAGCTCAAAACTACCCAGGCAGACTGAGAGAGAGGTGAGAGGGTACCCTGGGTCAGGCTGGCTGGCCTTGGGTGTAGCAGGAAGCTGGCCTGGGGTCAGAGTGAGCTCCAGCCAACACCCTCTAACCTACTGCTCACGGCAGCCTGGAAGTGGCCCTGCCTGTCCTCTGAGCTCTGGTTCCTGTACCTTGCATGCCCCAGCACCTCCCCAGCCCCATGAGTAGATGCCCATGCCGTCCTGCCTACCTATGCCATCCCACAAGAGTGGAAGGGAAGATGGAAAGAAAGGAGACAAAGCACCAGCTGCCACAACAGGTTGAAGGGTGGGCTTGGGGTCTCTGAAGGCATGAAGTTGAGGCATCATGATGGGCTTGGCTTCCAAGCCACTGATTCCCAAGCTGTTCACTCCCTCAGATCCTACCCAGGGAGTAGCCTCACCTTCAGCTGAAGCCAGCTGAAGTCCCTGCTCAGGGTTTTCCTATGTTGATTTAAGATGTTTCAAAAGATCTGATCCTCAAATCCCACTCAAGGCTCATGGAGTAGCTGGGCACAGTGGGAAGCACCTGTAGGCCCAGTTACTTGGGAGGCTGAGCCAGGAGGATCTCTTGAGCCCATGAGCTTGGGACCAGCCTGGGCAACAGAGCGAGATGTTATTGCACAGAAAAGATCCAATGAGGTGAAACCTCAGGGCAGGGAGCCCAGGATCTGCAGCAATCTCAGCACAAACTCCAAGGGATAGAGATGAGCCAAAAGAGAGCCTCTGGACTCTGACCTGGCTTCTAGGATGCCATGCGCTACTTGTTCAGCACCACAGCCCAACTCCTGAAGCTGGGCTTGTATTTGCCCTGTACAGAAGTCCATCAGTTTTCCCTGATGGATCTGCCTTCTGCTCTCCTCTGGCCTCCACTCCCCCAAGTCTGCAGAGCCCCGCAGGGGTCAGCTGTTCTTTCAGCTTTTAGATTACTTTCTTTTCTGGACCTCTTTCTTCTGTGCTGTAGACTGCTTAAGGGACCATGGATGCCCCAGCTGAAGTTCCAAACAAAAGTCTTTGGGCCTCTTTCTGCCATCCTTGAGGGAAGGGAATGAGGCTCAGGAGAAGTAAGCAATTGGTGTCTGCTTTGACAACCCCACAAGGTATAAGGTGTAATTATCCTTATAATTACAAGACCAGAAGTTCGTGTTTATCATCCCAACACTCTGAGGGGCCAAGGCAAGAGGGTTGCAAATTGGAGCTCAGTCTAGACAATTTAGTGACTTAGTGAGATGCTGTTTCAGAATTTAAAAGGGGGTGGGCAGGGTATTAGCTCAATGTGAAAGCCCTGGCTTCAAGGTTCAATCCCAAGTACTGTAAAAAGGAAAAGAAAAAGAAGAGGAAGGAGAAGAAGGAAAAGAGGAAAAGGAGAAAGAGAACAGTGAGGAGGAGGAGGAGGGGCAGAAGACTGGATCTTCATATAAAGGAGCAACTTAGTGTGGCTTATAACTCTGTAGAAGACGTTGAACTCTTACCTCTGAGGCAGCACAGAGGAGCTCCTGGAACACTGAGTGCACACAGAAGGAGCAGACACTGCTGGTAGAGAGTGACTGCAGGTGTCCGTAGGGGACAGAGGAGGGGACCTCAAGCTTCATGACTGTGTTTGTAGCGCAGGTTTGCAGCAGGCACACTCAGGAGGAGCTCTTTGTCACCTGTCCTAGGCAGCCCTTAGGCCTCTCCTTGGTCATGTCTGAGGGACAGTGTCATCTGTGCTTTTTGCTACAAGGATTCAATAGGGAGTTAAAGAGCAGCTTCCCCCCAGTTCCTGCCCATCCGGAACCTCAGAACATTAGCTGACTTGGGGCAATCAGTTACAGTGACCACAGGAAATGGTTTCAGAGCTTTCACTGCAGCTACCAGGAGCAGAAAGCCTCTCAAGGTTTGATATACACCAGTCCCAGGAAGTCCCAGGAGGAAGAAGGTCACACATTCAATTTGGGATAACTCAGAAGTTTTATTATAAAATGTGAGCTGAGGGGCTGAGGAGATAACTAGGCGGTCTAAGCACTGCTTGGCACAAGGACCTGAGTTCGATCTCTGGTACCAAATGCTGTGCCTGCCCCAGAACCAGGTGTGATGTCACACACCTATAATTCCAGCAATGGGGAAACTGAGACAAGAGGATCACTGAATGCATGGTATACAATAAAATTTTTTATGAATCTTAACTGCATAGTATACAGTAATATTTTTAAAAATTAAAAATAAAAATGAATGTGAGCTGAGTCATGATCTGTGCCAGATGAGGGCCAAGGCCATGGGTGCTGGAAAGGTCATCACCCTGCCTCAGGGTAGGGAGGGGGTCCTGGTCTATAAACACCTCCTCTTCAGCCAATACAAGCTCCCAACCTGATGCCACTGTCACAGAACGGGAACAAGATGCCCACGGCACTCCATTACATAATTTTTGCACCCTACTACAATAGTAGATATAAGTAACCTAAAAAAAAAAAAAAAATCATGATAGCATGAGGTAAAATAATTAGCAAGTGATGAATTTAAAGACTTTACCACCTTTGTGTTTAGTGTAAGCCATGTAGTTGTAAACGCATATGATTTCATCTTTAATGGTGGCTGTGTCTAATGACGAGCTTGCAAATTTCCTTAGTGTTACACCGGCAGGCAGCCTTAGCGCCCAGAGGCCAGCCAGAGCTCTGTGGGGAAGGCAGACGGCAGGCAGAGCTGCAGCCTTCCAAGCTCCTACTGTCTAGCAATCTGTCTCCTAGAGCAGCAGCATGCTGATGCTTCAAAGGCCCAGGTGGCACAGTAGACCCAGCAGGCTGTGCGTTCCACTCTCAGTAGGCGGCGCCTCCCTTGAGTTGCATGGATCCGGAGTGACCAGGGCAGGAGAAGACTGTGGGCCCTCCTGGGCAGCGCTGACCACAGCTGCTTGCATCTGAGCTGTGGAGCAGTCTGTTGGTATGCACATCCCTAGAGTGATGCCAGGGGCAGAGGAGGGTGGGTGCCCGTGCACGCAGTCTATGCACATGCATACATATACACACAGTAGCATATATATATGTATACCTATGCACTCTGATGTGTGATCCTATTTGCATTTATAGCTGCCAGTTATCTCCAGCACTGCAGCTGCTGATTAAGGGGCCCTTTGCAGCAGGAACTAGCATAGAAGCTGAGAATATCCACACAAAGAAGGCAAAGCCCTTGCCGTCTGCAGTGCACTGCACCACATGATGGTGCCTTTCTGAGGTTGTTGTCACCCACCTAGGCTGTCATCTCCCCTGTCATCCTACTCAGTCCTGAACATGACAAGTAGTCCTGACGATCTAAGAATTGTTGTGGGAAAGACAATGTCACTCCTTCAGCTCTCATAAATACCTGCATTTCATGTGTCTGTAATCAATGCTGTAGTTGTTAGACAGTCAACTGAGAAACGTGCTTCCCAGGGATGGTTTATTTTTGTTTGTGTTTGTAGTACTGGGGAACTCAGGCCCTTGCACTTGCCAGGGGAGTGCTTAAACAACTGAGCCACCTCCCTGGCTCCCTTGATTGTCAAATTTTATAAAGCAAATTTGCATGTATTTTTTATTTGGGTTATAATTTTAAATGTTACCCTGAAAAGGTTTTGGACCCAGATGACATAAAGCTTAGTATACAAACCTCTGGTTTTATTTGAAGTATATTCTAACTTTATCAATGTACTGTTTATGTACCTAATATTCATGCTTAGACATGCAAAAAAAGATCACACATGTGACCACTGCATGTCTGGTAGAACTACTGCTTCTGGGTCATTAGGAATTCACAGTGACTCAGTTCAAGCAGTCCTGACAGTGATTCTGTTGCCTTGTGTAACTGATGGAGCTTAATAACTGGAATCACTGACTTCTGAGTGAAGAACTTTCTAGACTTCCAGCATCACATTTCACTCCTTTACTGAAGGTTCACAATCCCTGCCCCTGTCCCTACGTTTCTGTGCCCCAGAATCCTCCAGAACACTAAGTGTTCAGACTCGGGTGCTCTTTGCTTACCATGCTGTGTGTGAATTCCCTTTGCAGCCACCCTCTGACTCTCCAAGGTCATGTGGCTAGGAATGGGACAGCCAGGGGCCATGCCAAGGACTTACAAGAAGTCAACCTATCAGCAAAAGTCGGCTTGCTGACTGCAGACCGTCAGCCAGTGCAGGTATGTGGTCCCGGTGGTGTTGCTTTTTGTTGTTTTTAGACTCCTGTGTCTCTAGGTCAGTATCAGAGGAAGTGCAGTGGCTGCTGGTGTGTGAGGTGCCCCTCTGGGTCTGAGAATTGGTCCTCTGACCTGACTTGTCTTCTAATTTGGTTATTTTGAAAAGCCTAAGAATGCAAGTCATAAAATTTGACACCACCTAAAATGCTTTCTATGAACAGTGACAGCACTGAATAGCATTTCTGTCACACGATCACTTGGCAACTATGCTGCGGTGAATGTGCCATCAACCTTGAAATTAAGCTGCCCATCCTGTGAGCTTAGAGACCTGGGGCTGGGGAGGCCCGGCCCTGCACAGTTCCTCTCTGAGGGTTTAGCAGCTGCCCTTTCAGAGAAGAAAGGAGAGAGGCTGGCTGGCCTCTTGTCTCAAGACCCTGGGGGGTACCACTCCACGCGGCTGAGAGTGCAAGGACAGAGGTGCCCATTCCCTGGAAAAGTTCAGTGGCAGATGCGATGTGGTAGCAGTCACTGAGAACTCACTGTTTCCCGGACAGGTATACCAAGTGTTATACCTATTCTCATTATTACCTCATAGCTGAATAAGGAATAAACTGCTATTGTTATTACTTCAAAAGTGAGGAAAATAAAGCCCAGATAGTTTAAACTGCCCATGGTGCAGCATCCAAGACTTGCTTGAAGTGTCTGTGCTGTGCTCACACGTAACACAGACTCTAGCCCACAGGTGCAGAGCGCACATACCTGGGTCCCTGGACTGAATGGACTCCACCCAGTGAGCCATCCCGAGGTGAGCAGAGGCAGCCTGTGGTCATGTCAACATCTGGGCCAACAGTGTGACTGTGGGTTCTTAGGGCCCACTTTAGTTGGTGTCTTGGTCCTTGGTGACTGCGGTGACAGCCAGCCACAGACAGGCCTTCTACAGACACATTCTTTCTCAGTTCCAGAGGCTAGACGTCCAACAGCAAGGTGCCAGTCACTCAGCCCTGGTGTCTGGTACAGGGAAGCTTTCTGCTTCATAGACAGCTATCTTGTTCCCTGTCCTCACATGACAGAAGGGATAAGGAACTTTCTCAGGCCTCTTTTGTAAGGACACTAATCTCATTCCTGAAAGCTCTACTCTCTTGACCAAGTCACCTTCTAGTGCCCCACCCCCTAATCCCTCACCTTGGAGGTTAGATTTCAACATAAGAATGGAGGGGCCCAAATACTCAGCTCCCAGAAGCCTCCTCACCCCCACCCACCTGCAGTAAGGAGCACACACACTGCTTTTCAGATGCTTAAAAAAAATCAGCATTGATTCCACCCAAAAAGATAAAAGAACATGTCTGGGATTAGGTCCTTCCTGTTTCTGGCCATTAGAGCAGGTCATGGGATTCCAGGTCACCCTAGCATGCCTCAGAGGTCAGAGGATGGATGTGTTCCCAGACTAAGCCCTGCCTGCCATTATTCCTTAGATGGAAGTCTGTAACGTCGGACGCAGGAAGCAACAGCTGTGGCTGTCCTGTGATTCTAGTAATGAGACAGCACCCTTATGAAATTCAGAAAGCAGAGCACCAAGAAGCCCACTTGGAGTTTTAGAACCAATATTTGATCTTGTCTTATTTTAGTTTGGTTTTTGTTTTTTTGGGGGGACAGGTCAAGTTGGCCTTGGACTATGTAGCCCAGACTGGCCTCAACTGTTGGCTATCCTTCTGCTTCAGCCTCCATACAAGGGGTCAACCTTGGGACCTTGCACTTGCCAGGCAAGTGCTTATTCCACTAAGCTATATCTCTGGCCCCCAAATATTTGATCTTATAGCTTAGCTCTGTCCAGGGGCAACATTACTTGGCATAACCTTGTCACTGTATTTCTCTGTTTCTGTATGATTGTCTCTTTCACTCTGGTGTATGTGGTATATGTGAACCCAGGGCTTTCACATTGAACTACACCCCCAGACCTTTTATTTACTTTTTGAGACAGGTTCTCACTAAGCTGTCCATGAAACTTTTCATTTCTTCTCCCTCAGCCTCCCAGAGAACACCCCTGGGACTATGCACCATTACAACCAGTTAACGCCTTTGGAATGTACGTACACTACCAGCTCCAGTAACTTAAACATATTATAGGTTTCTCAGGCTCACTGAGATATGCCAGTGTGCTATGGTGACAGAGTGGGTACAAGTCTGAGGCTCGTGATCATGGCACTTGGTCCTCATTATTACAGCACCATAAAGCATGATGAAGGCTTGCGTGAACAACATCGGCAATATAACTCTGGGGTCTAATGTCCATGGGTTCCCCCACCTCCCTCCCTGCCTGCTTAGTATCTCTGTCCCCTGTTCAAAGCAAAGCAGGCAGATACAATAGCAGCATTATTCTTGGAGGTTCTCATTTCCTGTTTCCTTATTTGCATGTTGTGGGATGGATCTCATAGCCTCCGAGCAAAATCCGCAGCACACTCACACCTTGCTCCCAGCATCCTGTGTCATGGCTGAGTCACTTTGGATTGCACAGGTCAAAGGAAGGATTCAGACTAAGGGCATTAATGGACAAAATCAGAGGGCCCGCAAACTGAGTTTGACTGTCCAACTCACAAAATAAACTCAACTTACAGATGTTCAGCTTTTTTTGAAACTCTCCAGCCCCCAGAATTCTCTGAATTTTTTTTAAAAAACAGAAGTCTTGGGCTGACAAGACAGCTCAGCGGACTAAGTACCTGGTTAGGCAAGCACAGGGACTGGGGTTTGATTCTCAGCTCCACATGCTTTGCCAGCCCAGTCCCCAGGCACACTAAGGCCGCCACAGAAACTGGGCATGGCGGTACACACCTGTAATCCCAGTCTGGAGGTGCTGAAAGCAGGAGGATCACTATGAGTCTGAGCTGTGTAGGTGCCCTCTCCTTGAATCCCCTGCAGCGTCTGTTGACATATCTGTCTCTGTGGATGGACTGGGAGCTAATGTTTCAGGTTGTAACTTTTTCCCCAGCTGTTTCATCACCTCGCCAGGCTTACCAAAGAACACCAGGGACAAGTGACAGTACAGTGCCCTCTGCTGTGCTCTACTCACAGGGGAGGGAGGGCAGCACTGGAGCTGAGGGCTAATTCTAGGGCCAGCCCGCAGCCTGTGGTAGGGACAGGTTCCCGGGACCCAGGTGCCAGGATCTTGACTTTGCCTGAAGAATGCTCCTGCATGTGCACATGCTGGGGGCCGGGGGCCTGCCTGGCACAGGGTGGCTCACTGTCACTGACGGTGTGCAAGGGAGTGCTGCTCTGCGATTGCCGTGTGTCCTTGTCACAATCCACTCAGGGCTCACAGGGAGTCTCCAAGGCAGTCTTCCAAGACTAGAGGAGCAATGCTATGATCAGTTTCAACCTTGGAGAGGAGTGATGCAGAGCGCAGGAAACTCTGTCTACATAGAACACACTGCTCACGATCACTGATTTCTTTCATGTTTAAGGGAAGCATTTCAGGGGCCAGCAACCTTGTATTGAAATGGAGCCACTCAGTTAACTGGGACATGGGGACCTATTTCCTGGAGGCCTTGATCCAGGGCAGTGGTTTTCAGCAGGGCCATAGACATTGTCTTGAAAATGTCCAACAGGTAGAAGCATGTCGCTTGGACTCCTCCTGCTGAACATATGGAGCCAGGGCATGTGGATATCTATACCATTCCCCAAAACTGCATCCTGTACCTGGACAGCCTGCGGACCTGGGGTGCAAGCTGCCCTGCGCTGACCCAGCAGCACCTTTTCTCATCTCACATGTGCTGCAGTGGTCTGCAGCCTTTTGGTCACCAAGGGCAGCTTTCGTGGAAGACTTTTTCTCACAGACTGGGGTGGAGGTGGTACTGGGGTGGCCCAAGTACATTACATTTATTGTGCACTTTGTTTCGGTTATCATTACATTGGATTCTCAAAGAGCACAGGACCTAAATCCCTTGCAAGCACTCTTCATAGGGGTCGAGTTCCTATGAGAACTCAATACCTCCTCTGATGGGACAGCAGGTAGAGCTCAAGTAGTGATGCAAACACTGGGGAGCAACTCCAGACATAAATGAGGCTTTGCCCACGGCTCTGCCAGGCATGCCCTGCTGAGAAGAGTGGTTCCCAACAGGCCACACACTGGTGTGTTCCCATGGCCCACGAGTTGAGGACTCCTGCTTTAGAGCTTTCCTCACCTACTTGGCCTATTGTTCTGCATAATCCATTTTCTGTTGCTGTAACACAATGCCCAGTACTGGGTAAATTATAAAGAATGGGAGCTCACAGTTCCAGAAGCTGGAATATGGCGTAACCTCTGCTGGGCATTTGGGGGCGCTTCTCACTGCATCATCACATGGTGAGGCAGAGCAAGCTCCTGACTGAGGCACCTCTTATAAAGCCATCAGTGCGATCACAGGGCCCCATCCTCGTGGGGTGACTGCATCTATCCTAATTACCCCCCAAAGTCCCACCTCCAGTCATGTAGAACCATGAAGTTGTGTGAACTCACAGGAGTCACACTGAAAATTGTGCACCCCACTGGCCACGCAGCGTTTTCAGGCCCAGTGACCACTCTGGTCTCCTACTAGAACCTACTAGAACCCGTGGTCTATGGTTTCTGCTGAGAGAGACTAACTAAGGCCCAGCAATGCTCAGGGGCTACCTTTGCATTTGGTTTTTGATTTTGTTTTTTAAAAGAGAATACAAAAGGTAGTGAAAACATTAGAAACGATGCAGAATTTCACTAAATAGAATGATAGGAATTCAGCAACAGTGGTTATATTACATGTTGTCTTCAAATTAGTCATTCATATTGCCAGATGTGAGTGTACAGGATTAGTTGGCTAGAGAGATGGTTCAGTGGAATAAGTGCTTCCCTGGCAAGAGCAAGGGCCTGAGTTCAATCCTCAGTTCTCCAAAAAAAAAAAAAAAAAAAAAAAAGAACAGAAGATTGGTAGGAAAAAGAACTCTAAATTGCTGTATGTCTACAATGTAAGATTTTCCATCCTCTCTACTCCATCGTCCCCTCTTCCCTTTCCCCCATTCCTTCCACATCTCCACAAAGCCTGGCTTTATTTATTTATTTTTTAAGATACCTTGACAAGATTGATTTGATGAATTAATACATTGCAAACTGTTTTCATAATGTTTTGGTATCATAGAAGGTGCATACATGATATTATACTTATAGACATTATTATAGCATATGACTCTTATCAGTAAATTAAGAGAGTGTAGCTGTTTACGTATCTTATTTTTTATTCCTGAATTACATCAAAGATTCAATAATTAATACTTTCTACCTTGTTATTTTCCTAGTGGTTGTCCATAGTACTAGAAGCCGACATAATATCCTGTCCAACCACCATTAGTGCAAATCTTGCCTCTCATAGAATTATGTAGAAGCACGGCGTATCTATCCCAACTGTACTGTCCATACACACACATCATGATTCTTCCTTTCTATACCCCTTCCTTTGTCTACACCTGTCAAAGATGAGCACTCCATTGTCATTCAACTAATTTAGGTGCCTGAACTCGACAACACAATCCAACACAGTCCAGCATTCCACAACAATAGTGAGTTATCTGAAGAAGTTGTCAACCATAGCCATTTACAGCTCAACTTATTATTATGGCCCCACATTATAGACCTCATTTTTATACTTTTCTGCTGGATGGTTAAGACGAAGATAGAGCAAGACCTATATACCAAAAGATGTAGCTTTTGTTTCTGATGAGGTCAGTGAAGTCCCCTCAGGGTTTATCTTGTAGTCCTGTACCTTATTCTGTAGATGCTTTGTCTGTGTCATCCATGTGGATGAGTCACAGCCAATGCTTGACCAGTTTGCTCTCTGTGAGAGCCTGAGAGAAAGTTTTCTCTCCATGTGACTCTCCCCAGGCACACTATAGAACTTCAGTCTCTTTGCTCTGTGGCTCCATAATCTCCTTGTTCAGAAAATTTGGAGCTCAACTGAGTTTCATGATGTTGCAGTACAGGTTCTCCTATGTCCTGAGTCTTCGCTGAAGCCTGGCTTTATTTTACTTTCTAATTTATTTATATTTCTGGTTTCTCATATAAGAGAAACCACGTGATAATTAACTTACTGTGTCTGACTTATTTTATTCAACATCAGAGTCTCAAGATACATCTAATTTTCGTTACCCACCTGACAGTGGGCATCTAGGCTATTTCCTGACGTTAGCTATTGTAAATTGCTGTAATCGTGCCCATGCCTGCACCACTGTTCCAGTATGAGATCTTTAACTCTTAGGAATACCCAGGGAGTGTGGCTGGGTCAAGTGAGTTCTTAGTCTGTTGAGGAACAGCCACAGGCATTCATGGTTGCTTGCTGTAGTTCACCTTCCCACACCAATGGAGAAGGGGCCTCTCCTCTCACATCTTCCCCAGCATTTGCTGTTTTTTGAGTTTGTGATGAACTCAGTGGAGTCTTAATTTGTATTTCTCTAATGGTTAAAGATGGCCAACATTTTTTCATGAGCTTATCAGCCATTTTTGTATTTTTGATTAGTTTCTATGAGTTATTTGTATATACTAGATACTAGCTCTTTAACTAAAACATTCTATTGCCCAGCATTCTGTATAGCTCAAGACCCTCCAAATAAAGAAATTAGAGGGTGGTGCTGCCACATCTCTTTAGAAGTGATTTCTTTCCCCTCTTCTTCTCTTTGCCCATTTCTGATACTTTGAAAACATATACAATACCCAGAGATCCAGCTGTCACCTTGGACAAGCTAGAAGGAACTGGGGCTGTGGCCTTGTGCACCCATGCTGTTCAGCTGCCTGCAGATGATTTCAGTCTAACCCCACCACTGATACAGCCACCCACCTCACCTTCCTCTTTCCATCTGGGCCCTCTTCCTGCAGTGTTTAGCAATGTAAAGAATAGGGTTATGGCGAGAACTAATAAGGGCCAAGGGATCTGGAAAATCAGACTGTGATGGAGCTGTGTGTCTTGCCAGAGTGTTGACAGGGGGTGCCTGCCTGCCTGATGGAGGTAAACAGAGCAGTGTTTCCAATAACCCAGACTCCCACTCTTAAGAAATGAGCCAGGGCTGGCAAGATAGCTCAGCGGTCTAAAGCGCCTCTGAGGGACTGCAGTTCGAGCGCCAGCACCACATGCCATGCCAGCCCCTCCCCCAAGGGCTGGCTGAGCTGACCCCCCCCCCGCAAAAAAAGAATCCATGATGTGTAGCAAGACACTGTAATAAATAAATAAAATAAAAGAAAAGAAAAGAAAAGAAATGAGCCAGCCGGGCGTGGTGGTGCATGCCTGTAATCCCAGCACTCGGAAGGCTGAGGCAGGAGGATTGTTGTGAGTTTGAGACCAACCTGAGCTACAAAGTGTGCTTAAAGCCAGCCTGAACTGCATAGTGAGACCCTGTCTCAAAAAGACAAAAAAAAAAAAAGAAAAGAAAAAAGAAAGAAAGAAAGAAAGAAAGAAAGAAAGAAAGAAAGA
>PVKA01002880.1:0-117756 GCA_004027165.1 Ctenomys sociabilis
TTTTTTTTTTTTTTTTTTTTTTTTTTTTTTTTTTTTTTTTGTCTTTTCGAGACAGGGTCTCACTGCAGTTCAGGCTGGCCTTAAGCTCACTTTATAGCTCAGGCTGGTCTCGAACTCACCAACAATCCTCCTGCCTCAGCCTCCCGAGTGCTGGGATTACAGGCATGCACCACCACGCCCAGCTCAGAACCTTGAATTTAAAAACACATGGAAGCAGCCAGATATGGGGGCACACACCTGTGATCCCAGCATGGAGAAGGCTGAAGGAGGAGGATTACCCCAAGTTCAAGGCCAGTCTGGACTACACAGTGCGTTCAAGGCCAGCCTGATCTGTATAGTGAGATCCTGTCTCAAAAATAATTAAATAGGGGCCAGGAAATAGCTCAGTAGAATAAGCGCTTGGCTGGCAAGCACAAGGGCCTGAGTTCAATCCTTGGTTCCACCAAAAAATAAATTACATAAATAAACATGGAAGCCATTTCTATTTCATAGGCACTACACGTGCATAGCCTCAAAGTAATTGTACACAATAGTTTTAGTGCACCTGTATTTTACATGAGCTACAACATGAGCTCAGGTGCGGAATGTTCTCCTTGTATCTGGGTGTTGACACCCATATGTTTTGGACTTTTGTCGAGGGTTTTGCACACATCTGCAATCCCAATACTGTGGGAGGCCGAGGCAGGAGGGCAAGTTTGAGTCCAGCCTGGTTGACTTAACCTCATAGCAGAGACCCTGCCTCAAAAAAAAAGAAAAAAGAAAAGAACCAAGAAAAAAGAAAAAAAAAAGTGTGGGGTGGGCTCAGCATGAAAGCCTTGTATGCCATCTCCAGTACCAAAAAGGGATAAAAAAAGATTTTAAGGCATTTTAGACTTCAAATTTTTGGATTAGGGTTTTTCAACTTCTAAACGATCCCTTTTTGTAATCCTATTATTTTATTCTGTGCATTTTAAAGCGCAATTCTGAGAAGAGGCTTTAGCAAATAGGCGGAGGAGTCCATGAGGGAGAACCCCGCTCTCTGATGTCTCTGTCATTGTTGGGCCCTCTCTTGTCCACCCTCACCACACGACACAAGCGATCCATTGGCCACTGGCCTGAGTTCTTCCATCTCAGACCCTGCCTCCCAGGTTTGCCCTGCACGGGGCTCAGATTTCTACCTCCTTCCATTCATTCAGTGATTAACAAGGGAAAATGGCCCCATGCTTGTCTTGGTCTGCCTGCCTGCCCACCGGCTGTCCCTCCCTCCCTCCCTTCCTTTCTTCCTTCCTTCTTTTCTTCCTTCCTTCCTGAAAAGGCTTTACTTTCTTTTGGTCCAAGACTTGGGAGGGGCTCCAGAGAGGTGAAAGAGCTGCCAAGTGGCCGCAAGCTGGGTAGGCCGAAGCCGGGAGGCTGGGTGATGCAGGAGCCCGCCCGAGCCTTAGGCTCTGGGCCCCGGGTCTTGACGTTGGAAGAGGCCTTGCTTGGCTGGGGCTGGGGCGGGCAGCCTGTGGGGCAGTGTGGTACCCGCCCGGTTCTTGGTGGGCTTCCCCTCCTCATCTACAAAGTGTTCTCCCCGCATGGGGACGCTGGCTCGCTTGCTCGGGGACCCCCAGGGTCAGGCAGGTGCCCGAGGTCCAGCTCCGCCTCGGGAGAGGCCTCAGGAGCCTGCAGCGCCCTTGGCTTCCTCCGGGCAGCTCCGAGCAGGGCCCTGGCCGCTGCAGCCAGCGCCACAGTGCAGGAGGAAGCTGGAGGGCGAGCGAGCCCTCAGGGCAGGGCGGCGGGTGCGAGGGGCGAACCGGACCGAGTAACTGGAAGGTGGACGGAGGCTGGAGGAGAGGGCCGGGCAGCTCGCGCACACCCTGGGAAGCCAGAGCCCAGCCGCCGCGGAGAGCTGCGCCGAGAGCGCGGCTTACCCGGGCTGCAAGGAGGAGCCGCCGCTCGGCTGGGTGCCTGCTTCTTCCGCCGCCCCAGAAGCTATGCTGCTCCTGCACAGCCGGGGCACAGGGCCCCAGCTGTGCACAGGTGGCCTGCGCCGCGGCCCTGTTCCGTCCCCACCCCCACACACCCACCCCCCAGGCCCGGGCACAGAGCCAAGCAACACAGCATTTGTGTGGAGGAGTAACCACCACCTGGCGGGGCTCCGTGCTTCCCGGTCTTCCTTTTTCCTTTGTGTTTGCTAAGGGATTCTGTCAGGTGACCTGTCTAGGCATCTCACATGAGTACTGACTGAAGTCTCCCCCAAGCACCACTTGCGGGGTTGGCCGTGGTGGTTTTGTTTTGGGGATGGTGGAGATTGAACCTAGCACCTTTGCACTAAGCTATGTTCCTTGTGTTCTCTCTCTCTCTCCCTTGCTCGCTTGCTCTTGCTCTCACTCTCTTTCCCTCTCTCTTCCTTTTTTCTTTTGAGATACTCCAGCTAAGTCACTGAATTGTCCAGGCTATGCTTAAATTCTTGATCAGCCTTCCTCAGCCTCCCTGGAATCCTGGAATCATCACATGCATGCATCACCAGGCCAGCCAGATTCTTATTGAAAACAGTATAATTAAGGATATCCTCTAACAAATAGCAGTTGTTAACAATAACATGGACATTGTGGAATAATTACCAAATGGAGTACTACACAGCAGTAAACAAATGGCAGCTATCCCTAACCACGTGGGTGAATCACAGTAATCAAATATTAAGTCAAATAGCAGATAAAAGATCATATGCACTCTGACTCCATTCATATAAAAGATAAAAAAACTGTTGAAACCAATCAGTTATACTAGATGGCAAGATTGTGGCCCTTGGTGGGCTGTGCCTCAAAGGTAGCACTTGGGTCTTCTGGGGTGCTGGTGGTATTCTGTTCATCTGAGAACTGGTTGTATGCAAATAATCAGTTTGTGGAAATTAATCAAGGTGGACTTTTTTGTTTAATGTATTTGGTACAGGGTCTCATTATGCAGCTCAGACTCCTAGTGATCCTCCTGTTTTCATCCTTCCCAGTGCTGGGTATATAGGTGTGCTCCACCACACCCAGTCACATTCATGGCTCAGTGCACCCAGGGAGTGGGGCCAGCAGGGCACGCCAGGGATAGAACACCAGGCCATTGCACTTGCCTAAGCAGGCCCTTAGTCTGCTGAGCTACCTCACCCACCCAAGGTGGACATTTGTGATGTGTTTCTTTGTTTGCGTTCTTTGGAAACGAAGTCTTGCTCTCTCTGGTCCAGTCTGCCCTTAAATTCACTATGTAGCCCAAACTGGCTTGAACTCATGGCAATCCCTTGCCTCAGCCTCCCTTGAGCTGGGGTTACAGGTGTGTGCCACCTCACCCAGCTACTTGTTTCTTTCTTTTTTTTTTTTTTTTTTTTTTTTTTTTTTTTTTTTTTGTCTTTTTGAGACAGGGTCTCACTGTGCAGTTCAGGCTGGCCTTAAGCTCACTTTGTAGCTCAGGCTGGTCTCGAACTCACAACAATCCTCCTGCCTCAACTTGTTTCTTTTTTGATACAGAACTCCTCTGCCTTGGTCTCCTGATCCCTGGGATCACAAATGTGTACCATGGCTCACATGTGTCACATTCAAGGCCTCTGCTGGCCCCAGTGGTGCCTGCTTGGAATTCTAGCTGTGTGGGAAGTTATGCCAAGAGGACCATAAGGTCAGAAGCCAACCTTGGCAAATTAGCAAGACCCGATCTCAAAAATGCAAAATCAGTAGGGGAGCTGGGGTGTAGCTCAGTGGCAGAGCATGTGTTTGGTGTGCCCAAGGCCCTGAGTTCCGTCCCCAGCACTGCAAGAAGTTAAAAACTAAATGAATAAAAAGTGCAAGGAGCACAGCTTCCCTGGCAAAGGGAATTTAAACTGAGCACTGAAGTGGGAAAAGGAAGCTAGGAGTGATTTCAGCCAGTCTGGGGTGAAATGGGAGCCAGGATGAGGAAAAAGAACAGATGTTAGGACCCACTTCTCTGTAAAGATGATAGCCAGTTCTAGAAAGATCTCACAGTTCGTCCCTCTCTGCCACTCCCCCCCCCCCCCCCCTTTTTTTTTTTTTACCTGAAACAGGGTCCTGCTACTCTGGCCTTGAACTCAAGATTTTCCTGCCTCAGCCTCTCAAGTGCTGGGATCATGGGTGTGTACCACCATGTCTGGCACTTTTTTTTCTCCCTTCAGTAGTGTGGATTAAGCCCAGGATTTTCACATTCAACTATGTCCCTGGCCCTTTTTGTTTATTTAATCCATTATTTTATTTATTTTATTTTGAGATAGGATCTCACTAGATTGCTGAACTCTCCAGGTTGAGTTCAAACTTGCAATTCTCCTGCCACAGCCTCCCAGAGAGCTGGGATTCCAGGGGTGCACCAGCACACCGAGCACATGTGTCGTGTCTTTTTCCACTTTACTCTCAAACCTAGTGTCTTTTGGAATCTGCTCTTTGAGTAGACAGTAAACCCCTGGAAATTGAGAACTATCTCATTTCCTGATATATTATTGACCCATCATAAATGCTCAGTAAAGAATGTCTTATTTTATTTTGGTATGGGGAATTGAACTGGGGACTTTGAGCTTGCCAGGCAGGTGCTTATGCTACTGAACTATATCACCAGCCCTTTTGTTTTGTTTTTGAGACAAGGTTTCACTATGCAGTTGAAGCTGGCTCTGAACTCACTGTGTAGCCCAGGCTGGTCTCGAACTCCCACTGATCCTGCTGCCTCAGTCTCCCAAGTGCTGGGATTACGGGGGTGTACCATCATGCCTGGCTTCATTAGTTCTTCAATAAATAGAGCATCAGGTTCATGACTGCTGACTCCTTAGTGGCCCGTGAGCAGGGGTACCCAGGGATCCTTTGATCTGGGACACAGTCCCACTGCAGGGCTTCACCACCCACAGTGACCGAGCTGGACTGCACAGAGGCTTGGTTCCTCTGGAAGGCTTACGAGACAGCTGTCCTGTCCTGCTTCTGCAATGGCCTCCTGGCTTTGGGCATCGGGGTCATCTTCTTCATGCAAATTGACAGGGACTGGAAGGCACCTATGGCTTCCTCTGGCTCGGCAACCTGCGCATGGTGTGGGGCAGTGCCTCCCATGCCATAGTCCTGGCTTCACAGCAGGGCCCATGTAACTGTCCCTGGGGGGCGCAGCAGTTGGTGTGGGCACAGTCCTGGGGTTGGATGGTGAAGGTAGGCGGCTACAGCTGAAGGCCCCAAATGAAACCGGCCAGCCACTGTGGGAGTGAGCAGCAGTGCTGTGGGGACTGACTGGCCTTCAGACTGGGCTGTTAAAACCTAAGCAAAGTACTCCCTAGTTCTGCTTTTGAAATGTGGCTGTCCTTCAAGACCCAGGTACTTTTTCCCTCTCTTTTGCAGTACTGAAATTTGAACCCAGGGCCTCTACCCTGAGCTATATCCCCAAAGCCCATTTTTGTTTTTGTTTTTGAGATAGTCTCTCTAAGTTGCCTAGGCAGGACTCAAACTTGCAATCCTCCTGCCTCTGCTCCCGTGTACCTGGGATCACAGGCGGGGGCCACTGTGCCCAGCCTTGTCTCCTCTTCTGAATCATGTGTTGAAAATTTTATATGCTCTATTTCTGAACTCAAACACATGTAAATAGGATCAAATTCACCTTGGGTCCCTCTAAAGAGAGGAGGCATAGAGATGTCATGACCCTCAGGGAGAAAGTCCCATGAAGGTAAGGGCAGAGAACAGACCTGTGTCCCTGCAAGACAAGGAGCCCCAAATATGTCAGAGCCAAGGAAGAACCGGCCCCCACCAGCCTTCATATCAAGACTTCCAGACTCCTGGGCTCCAGGGCCTAGGGTCCATAACAAGGCCCGGTGTTTATGGCACTTTGTTAGAGGTCTTTCCTCAAATCCCACTATTCACAGGTATTTGTGAATTTGCCAGGGCTCCAAGTGGTTGGGATAGTAGTGTGACCTGATCCTGCTTTTCTGTCTTTTAACTAAAAAAATGTAGGGAACACCACTTTGAGAGAAATAATGCCTTTCTAAACTGTTCGATTCTTTTTCAAGGGAGATGAGAGTTACTAAAAAGTAACCCGAACAAGACAGTCCTGCTACATTGCTACTATACTGTATATGGATGGATTTCTAAATTTCTATGTAAATATATGTAAGTGTTCATTCCTATTTTTTTAAAAAAATTCTTCTTCATATTCTGTATGGACTTAGAGTTTAGTATCTCAATACTTGATGAAAATACATGATTCATGTTATACCTATGATGTCTGATATTTAGACTAATAGTGTGGATAAACTGAACTGCATATGTTTCAGGGTAATAATAAACTTCTCTTCTGGATGGTTAACAACCTAAGTTTGCAGATCAAAAATTGGAGAAAAAGAAAGGCTGCAAGGTCAGCCAACATTTTGGCCCTAGCCTTTCAAGTTCAGTGAAGACTCAGCACATAGGGGAATTTGTACTGTAACATCATGTAACTCAGTAGTGCCCCAAATTTTCTGATCAAGGAGATTATGGAGCCATAGAGGAAAGAAATTGATGATTTATAGTGTGCCTAAGGAGTGTCAAATGGAGAGAAAACTTTCTCTATGGCTTTCACAAAGAGCAAACTGGTCAAGCAATGGCTATGACTCATCCACATGGCTGACACTGGCAAAGGATCTACAAAGTGCAGTACAGGGTTACAGGATAAACCCTGAGGGTACCTGACTGACCTTATCTGATACAAAAGTTACATTTCTTGTTATATAGGCCTTGCTTTAACTCAGTCTTAACCATCCAGCAGAAAAGCATAAAAATGGAGGTATATAAAGTAAATTTATATTAATATAATGAGTTGTGAATGGTTCAAGTCAGCAGCTTCTGTGGATAGATAACCCACTTCTATTGTGGTCTGCTGATCTGTGTTGGATTGTTTTATTTAAAAAAATATATATATGTATATGTATAAAATTAGATATTTTGAAAATCTGTAACATATTGTTGTATGTTACCCTGTTTATGCCATTTTTTCCATTTGTTTTTGCTTCTATTTTTCACTCTTCAAGTTAAAATACAAATAAATAAACAAAAAAAAGAGTGAGCCGGGCCTGGTGGTGCAGGCCTGTAATCCCAGCACTCGGGAGGCTGAGGCAGGAAGATTGTTGTGAGTTCGAGACCAGCCTGAGCTACAAAGTGAGCTTAAGGCCAGCCTGAACTGCATAGTGAGACCCTGCCTCAAAAAGACAAAAATAAATAAATAAATAAATAAATAAAAATAAAAATAAAAAAAAGAGTGAACGGAGGGGTGCTCCATCACTGAGCCCAACCCTTTATAAAAGTGAAATTTGGGATTTTGTGACAGGGTCTTGCCAAGTCACCTAGGCAGAACTTTCCATTCTCCTGCCTCAGTCTGAGCAAGACCATTCAGCACCGTCTTTCTTCTTTGCACTTCCGTAGGAGTATTGTGGCTTTCAGCAAATGGTCCATCGGCTTCACAGATGAGTTGAGTAAAATGACAGGGCCAGGGAAAGTGGGAGCAGTAGGTAGGAAGGGATGTCAGCATGTGGAGAGTGGCCCCAAAGCGAAAGGGGACTTTCTAGGTGTTGGTGAGCTGGCAAATACAGAATAAGATTGCTCTGGGTTGGCTTGGATCTGGGTTTTTGAGCTGTTTCCCAAGATGACCTTGAACTGGGCTCCAGGGATGCTCCTGCTTCAGCCCCTTCAGTAGCTGTGACATAATACTAGGAGTACTAGACCTTAGAAAGGTCAAACTTTCTGGGGGCTCAATGCTGAAATTCTGCTGGAATTCTCTCCTCCCAGAAAAATCTGGGTAGTTTAATTAACTAACAAATAAATCAAAAAGAAGGTGTTTCTGCAGTAGTCTTCTTAGAGGGGCTGGTGGCTTCCTGTCATTTCTCTTTGCCACTGGGAAAGAGGTTATTGCATTCTGTAGACTTCTCTGGGGCCTTCTCCAGAGGGGCCTGGTATTGGGGCGGAGGGATACAAAGCAATCTCTCTGCAGTTTATGGATGGGCAATACAAATTCCTCCAGATGAGTTACCCAGATTTGAAGGGCCAGTGCAGAGTGACCCACTTCTGAGGGATGGGACTGTCCTCGCTTCAACCTAGTTAATTGAGGAACCCAGGCCACTGTGTACAGAAGTCAGAAGGACCTGTGTCCTTACTTTCTAGGAACTTAGAAGCCCAGGGCAGAAATGCACTGTGCAAAGAAGCAGCCTCCTCCCTGGGGTTTCTAGAAGCTTCCTTTGAAGCATAGGGTTTTGGTGGTGATTTTTGTTTTTTCACACTAGAGACCCAGGGCTTTTACACTGAGCTGTAGTTCCAACCTTTTTTACTTGGTGTTCTGAGGCAGAGTCTCACTGAGTCATTAAGTTGTTCTCTAACTTGTGATCCTCCTGCCTCAGCCTCCCAGAGTGCTAGGATTACAGGCGTCTGCCACCATACCTGGCTTTTGTTTTGTTTTCTTATTTTTAGAATTGTAGTGTGAGGGAGAAATGCTGAAAAGGCTAAAAGGAGTCAAGTTTAAGGGGGAAGGAAGAGAGAGGTTTGGAAGGGTTACCACCGAAGAGTTGGAGGGGCAGAGAAGACTGTGTGTAGTGGGGGACTTGAGATCACCCAGGCTTGCTGCCCAGCCCAGAAGGCTCTGGGTTCAGACTCTGTGGGGCTTGATTGTGGGCAATAGGGGCTGGCAGGTGTGAGGAGCTTTTTAGCTGAAAACAGAAGAAAGGATGACAAAGAAGAGCTGTCAGGCAAGCAGGTAGGCTTGGGAGAGGTTGGAAAGGTGTGTGTGCCTTGGGACCTGGGTCGCAGCCAGGGGACAAGTGGGTGGAGGCCAACTGGCCTGTGGCAAGTGGCTCTCTTCCCAAAAGTTCTGCCCAGAACAGGACAGAACATCGCTCCCCACCTGCTCTCGCTCCTTCCCACTTGGAGCCACACTCATACCCACTACCTTCCTGGCCACCTCCTTGGCCTGCTCTTGGGCATGCCTGTCCTTCTCAAGATGCTAAGGCCTGGCAGTGCAAATGGAGCCGGCACAGACCAGCAGTCAGGAGAGAGGGGCTACTTGGCAGAGCTGGTTGAGGAAGGGATCAGAGCCAGCTGGCCATGTGAAGGCAGAAGTTTCTAGAAGAAGCCCTGGGCAAGCAGAGGAGCCACTGAGACCTAACCTGAAGCCCTTTTTTAGTGCAGAAAGTGAGGAGGACTTTGGCAGCCTCATGCATTTTTCAGGCCTAAGCACAGGCCCTGTGCCTCCATTGCAAAGCAGGACTGTCTGACCTTCCGTTGGCGTGTTCGGCCTAAATAGAAAATGACCCTGACCACCGCAGAAGGTGTGAGCATAGTAGTGGTGAGATTTGGAGTGTGAGCATGTGACAGAAGCTAGGACTTGGGACTGACTTTCTTTTTTGTGTGTGCAGTACTAAGGACTGACCCCAAGGCCTTTGTGCTGAACTACAGCCGTAGTCCTTTTGATTTTTGTACAAAGTTTGTAGATTGCTCAGGTGGTGCTTGAGTTTACAATCATTCTGCCTCAGTCTTTCACATAGCTGGGGCTACAGGTGCGACACCACCCCAGCTCTGGAGAACTGAAGACCAAGTACCTGTGTGCTGATGGAGCCAGGGCATCTGTCTTGATGGTGTGGGCTTTCATTGGATAATATATTTTTGAGTACTGGGTTAGTATCTTCCTCTGATCCCTATATTCCATGTAAATTGATATTTAGAATCAGCAGCTAGATATGCTTCCTTTTTGGCAAGACTATTGCATAGATATTATGTTCCAACAAGAAACTGTCTCTCAGGGCCAGGAAGATGGCTCAGTGGAATAAGCACTTCCCTGGCAAGTGCAGTGGCCTGAGTTCAATCCCTGGTTCCACCATAAAAAAAGAAAAAGAAGCTGTCTCTCAGTGGGTGTGATGAATAACTCCCAGAATCCCACCTACTTGGGAGGCTGAGGTAGGAGAATCTTGAGTTCCAGGTCAACTGGGCTATGTAACAAGATCTCATCTCAAAACCACAAAAACAAAGCAAGCAAAGGTGGGCTGTCCCTTCATGCAGTTGGCACCCTGCGATAGCCACTGCTGTCACTCCTAGTTCACCAGGTGTTGTGAAATGGTGATATTTTCTCACCTTTCCACTTATCAGCTAGGATATTGTTTATTGTTTTTCTTTTTTGGTTTTGCTCTTTTATGAACGGAACCCAGAGCTCCACACAGGTTAGGCAAGAACTCTACCACTGTGCTAAATCTAGGCCCTTTTTATTTTATCTATGTTTTTTTTTATTTTGGGCTTTTTGAGACCTCAAGGTCTCACTATGCAGCTGGCCTTGAATGTTTGGATATTCTTGCCCTTCAGCCGCCCAAGGGCTTGATTTTACCTTGAGACAGAATCTTGCTAAGTTTCCCGGTTGTCTTGAACTTTTAGTCCTTTTGCCGCAGCCTTCTGTATAGCTGGGATTACAGATGACATGGACCACCTTGCCTGATTGCTTTCTCTTTTAGTGTCATCATGACTTATGCAACTGATCTCAAGGCCCAGCCATAGCTACTCTTACTGATGTTCAGATTATCCTACTTGTACTCAGCAGAAGTTGAGAAGGATTTTTTTTGGCTGGCTCAGGCTGCCTTGAGGGTATGTCTGGTAAGGCATGGGGAACTGGGCCAGTAGAAGTTTCTTCAAGTTGGCTTCAACACCTTGTATAGAGCTTTGCTGTTGTTTGTTTTGTTTTTGTATTTAGTGCAGGGCCTACAGGGTCTCACTACACAGATCAGACTCATAGTGGTCCTCCTGTTTTCAGCGTCCCCAGTGCTGGGATTACAGGCGTGTACCACCATGCCCAGTCTTAGTCATCATCTCAGCTTACCCTGGGGGTGGGGCCAGCACAGCACACCAGGGATGGAACCTCTGACCGCTGTGTCTGCCTAAGCAGACGTTTTAATCCTCTGAGCTATCTGGCTGGCCCTGTTTTGAACTTTGAAAGTTCCTTTACTTTCTGGTATAAATGTTCTGGGCTCAGCTTAGACTTTTCTTAGCCCTGCTCTAGAATTAGCCAGTTTTTTTTAAGGGGCCCTGATTCATTTGAGTGAAAAAGTAGGATTTAAATGGGGGGGGATACGGAGGCTGAGGCAGGAGGATCCTTAGCTTGAGGCCAGCTTGAGCAATTTAGTGACTTAATGAGATGCTGTCTCAAAGTTAAGGTAGTGGGGTGTGCTGGGGATGTACCTCAGTGTGAAGGCCCTGGGTTTAATGCTCAGGATAGAAAGGAAGGAAGAGAGGGAGGAGGGGAGGGAGGGAGGAAGGGAAAAGGCAGATAGAGACAGACAGACAGACAGACAATTATCTGCCTATTCTGTGATTCTTTCCCAAATAGGGGGGTCTTATTATCTCTTTTTGAGCTGGAGCCAGTCTCAGTGAATGGCTTCTAGCAACAGAATGTGGTGTAAGTGACAGAGACACTGATAGATGGTCAGGAAAGGGCCCTCATCTGGGACACTGGCCTAGGGCGGTTGCTCCCATGGAGACCAAGTCAACACGGAGACCAAGTCAACTCGGAGCTCTGGTGCCACAGTCCCCTGCCACCTACAGCCCCTGGAGTGGCGAAGGGACTCAGCCTCTGCTGTGCCGCCCAAGCTGACGCCCACTGGGGCACAGGTGACCTGAGCCAAGGGAGATTCACGAGCAAACGATATGTTCTCACTTTGAGACACGAAGTTCCTTTTAAAAATCTTTATTGAGATATAATTCACATACCATAAAATTCAATCATTTCAATTGTACAATTAAATGGTGTCAGCATATTCCCAGAGTTGTGCAACCATCACCACGACCCATCCGAGAACATTTCCATCTGCCCCCAAGAAAGAGTCAGAGCCGTCATCCCTTCCATCCCCACCTGCCCCGGATCCTTGAAGTGATCCATCCCTGCTCTGCCTTGGACATCTCTGGTGGATGGGGTCACGTAGAGTGGGGTCCTCTGCCCCCAGTTTCATCCCCGGTAGAGTGTGTGCCCGTATTTCATTCCTTTTTATTGCCATGTAATAGTTCCTGCACGTGTTCACACCCCATAGTTTGCATCAGTCTTTTGCTTGTCACGTGTAACGCAGCCATGATCCTCAGGCACTGGTTGCTCTGACCACGTGTGTCTCTGCAGTCTTGCATCCGTACCTAAGAGCAGAATTGCTGGGAATGTGGCAGCTCTGTCATCACCATGTGGAAGTCCAGCCCAGCTGTTTCCCATAGCGGCTGTCTCCTTTGTGCTTTGCATCAGCAGTGCATGAGGATGCCAATTTCTCCATATTGCCTTCTCCACAGGACCATTTTCTCCTCACTACCTTTTCTTTTTTTTTTCTTTTTTTTCTTTTTTCTTTTTTGTCTTTTTGAGACAGGGTCTCACTATGCAGTTCAGCCTGGCCTTAAGCTCACTTTGTAGTTCAGGATGGTCTCAAACTCACAACAATCCTCCTGCCTCAGCCTCCCGAGTGCTGGGATTACAGGCATGCGCCACCAAGCCCGGCTCCCTTTTCTTTACTGCAGAGCCGGGCATGGAACCCAGGGCGACATACATGCCAGGCAAGCACTGTATCACTGAGATCCACCCCTAGCCTGCCTTTCCTTTCCTTTTGTTTTTTCCTTTCCTTTCCTTTCCTTTTTTCTTTTCTTTTGTTGTCTGTCTGTCTTCTTGCTGTACTAGCGATTGAACCCAGACCTTGCACATTAAGCTATATCCCCAATTTGTTTTTTCTAGAACCGGGGATTGAACTCAGGCCCTTGCACTTGCCAGGGAAGTGCTTATTCCACTGAGCCATCTCCCTGGCCTCCCCAATTCTTTTTTTATTTTTTATTTTGAGATACAATCTCCAGCCCCAGCCTCCCAGAGTGCTGGACTTATAGGTGTGTATCACCACCTCCGCCTCCTGTGTTTTTTGGATTATGGGTATGCAGTGGTATCTTATTATAGCTGTAATTTGCACTTCCCTGATGGCTAATGATACTAAAAACATGTTCCTTTATTTGTCTTTTTGAGACAGGGTCTCATTATGCAGTTCAGGCTGGCCTTAAGCTCACTTTGTAGCTCAGGCTGGTCTCAAACTCACAACAGTCCTCCTGCCTCAGCCTCCCGAGTGCTGGGATTACAGGCATGCACCATAAAAACATTTTCTTATGTGGACTGACCATTTTTCTTTTCTTTCTTTTTTTTTGTATTTAGAACAGGATCTACAGGGTCTCACTATGTAGATCAGACTCATAGTGATTCGCCTGTGTTCAGCCTCACAAAATCTGGGATTACAGGCCTGCGCCACCACGCCCGGCCCAGAGTTAATTTTTATACATGGGGTGAGGTAGGAGCTGCATTTTATTTGTTTATGGGCCAGTTGTTCCCCCCTGCCCCAGCATCACGATTTGCAAAATAGACTGCTCTTTCCCCCATTAAATGGTGCTGCCACTTGTCAAAAATCAGTTAACAGAGGATCAGCCAAATAGCTTAGTGGATTAAAGCACCTGTTTAGGCCAGGCGTGGTGGCACACAGTGTAATCCCAGCACTCGGGAGGCTGAGACAGGAGGATTGTTGTGCGTTCGAGACCAGCCTGAGCTACAAAGTGAGCTTAAGGCCAGCCTGAACTGCATAGTGAAACCTTGTCTCAAAAAAAAAAAAAAAAAAAAAGACAAAAAAATAAAGATAAAAAATAAAGGACCTGTTTAGGCAGCAGCAGCCAGGAGTTGGATCCCCAGGTCTGTCGTGCTGGCCTGCCCTCTTAGGCCACGCTGAGATGGCAATTGAGACTGGACTTGGTGGTGCATGTCTGTAATCCCAGCTCTTGGGAAGCTGTAAACAGGAGGATCACTATGAGCCCGATCTACACAGCGAGACCCTGTATACACTGTAGAATGTGTCCTAAAAATGCAAACTAACAAAAAAACATCAGTTAACAAGAGCTGGTAAGACAGCTCAGCAGTCTAAAGCACCTGCTTAGGTAAGTTTAGGCAGGGGAGGAGACCGCAGTTCCATCCCTGGCACCACTGAGCCACCCCCCACCACAAAAATCAGTGAATAGTAATCCCAGCATTTAGGAGGTTGAGGCAGTAGGATCAGCATGTGTTTTAGGCCAGCCTGGCTACATAGCAAGACCTTGTTTTTTTTTTTTTTTTTTTTAAAAAAAAAACAACCAACAGTCCATCCTCAGCCAGGTGTGGCACAGGTCTGCAATTTCAGCACTCTGGGAGGCTGAGTCAGGAGGATTGCATGTTCAGTCCCTGCTTGGACCACTTAGTGACTCAGTGACACCTTCTCTCAAATTTATACAAAAGGGCTGGGGTGTAGCTCACTGCAAAGGCCCTGGGTTCAATCCCCAGTACAATAAATAAATATAAAATAAAAAATAAATAAGACTGCTCACAACCCCCCCCCTCACACGCACACATCCTTCTTCTGAGCCCAAGGAAAGCACTGTGAGGGAGGGCTGCGCTCCCTGGGGAGCTGCAGCTGAGGGGCAGGAAGGTTGGGGCTGCCTTTCCTGTGGTGAAGGAAGCCGCAGGAGGACTACTTGGTGCATCTTATCACTTTCCTCTCAGCACTGTACACATAGATGTACCTGGAGACCAGACACTGTTTACTTCTGTTATTTTGAGTACCACACCGGCTTCAGTTGAAATTTCTGGTCCAAAGTTCGTAGCTGGGGTGTTGTCTGCCATGGCCCTCCTCCCTCCTTGCTTCTGCTCCCGGCTTCCTCCTCCTCTCCTGTTACCTGGGGTCGGCCTGTGTCTTTCCTCTTCTTCCCACGACTTTTCTGACCGCTCAGAAACCCATTACAAGCTTACTGTGGTATTTTGCCTATTTTCAAACTTTATATAAATCTGTCACATACGTATTCTTCGCAATTTGCCTTCTATTTTGGTAGATATTATGTTTGTGACATTGATCTGTCCTGATTGGTGCAGCTGCGGCATTGGATTGGCTTGTTTGACTCAAAGCCAATTTATTTATCTGCTCATCCTGTTCAAAGACCACCTCCCCAGAGAAGCCTTCCCTGACATGGCCATTCACCCATGACAGATTTCTTTCTTGCTTCTTTTTCCTCTTTCTCTTTTTGCTTTTCCTCTGCTTCTTCCTCCATTAAACAGAAACGCACTGGAGGCCAGCCATGGCATCACATACACGTAATTTCAGCTATTCAAGATGCTGAGGCAGGAGGATTGCAAATTTGAGCCAACCTAGGCAATTTAGCAAAGACCCTGTCTCAAATCTAAATAAAATTGCCCGGAAAAAAGAGGGGCAGGGATATAGCTCAGCGGTGTAAGTGCCTGCCTGGCAAGCATAAGGTCCCGAGTTTGATCCCTGGTACTGCCAAAAAATAAAATAATTAATAAATAAAATAAAATAGCCCAGGCATGGTGGTGCAGACCTGGAAACCTGGCACCTGGGGGGCTAAGACAGGAAGTTAGAAGAAAAGTTAGATGAAAGTTTGAGGCCAGTCTCTGAGCTACATGGCCAAGACCCTGCCTTCAGAAAAGAAAAAAATAAAAGACAAAAAATTAAAACCCTTATAGAAGGATTATTTTTTAGAGGGGGAGCTGGCTCAGGCTACCTTAAGGGTGAGACTAGTGCAGCATGTGCTGCTGGGAATCCAACCACAGTCCCTTGTCCCTGACTGATTTTGCTCAAGAATCAAAGAAGGTGCTTTAGATAACTGAGCTAACCCGCCAGCCCCTAAACCCTACAGAAAAGTTGCAAGAACAGTTTTATATACCATTTGCCTAGCTTCTCCAATTATTAGTATTTTTCTGTGCTTTGTCAGCTGAATGTAGACTTCATTCTCAGACCATTTGGAAATAAATTAGAGGCATCATGATAATTCTCTCCTAAACACCAGAGCACAGATCGCAAGAATAAGAACATTCTCTTATATAACCACAACGCTGCTGCTGCTGCTGCTACTCCTTCTCCTGAGAAAATTAACATTTATTCAATAATACCCTCTAATTTATAGTCTTTATTTCCATTTCCCCACTGACTATAGTGATAGAAACCACATCAGGGATTGCCAAGGGTGTGGGAGGCGTTGAAAGCAGAGGGCCATGAGGAGACTTGGGGTGTAAGGGGACTTTTCAGATGGAAATATGCAATGCTTCCTCAGGGGTGTAAAACTGCCATGATTGAGAACTGCAGCCTGGAATGGGCACCTTTTATTATTATTCCTTTTTTTTTTTTTTTTTTTTTGAGCCATCTGCCCGGCCCCCGGCGCCTTTTATTATGTATAAGTTATACCTCAATAAGATCGATGTTTAAAAACTGTGCCCAGTACCTGGGCATGATCACACACACCTGTAATGCCAGCTTTCTGGGAGGCTGAGACAGGAGGATGACAATTTCAAACCCAGAGTGGGCAACTTAAGACAGTGAGATCTTGTCTCAAAAGAAAGTTTCAAAAGGGACTGGGAATGCCCTGGCTTCATTCCCAGTAATGGAAAAATACATGTCACGGTAGTCCCAAACAAAGAGTGTTACAGCTGTTTCCCCCCCAGACTTAGGAGTCTACCAAGGTTCATACACTGCATTTGGTTGTCTTCTCTGATAAGGGACGTTTGCTCCTAATTATTTTGCTTCTCATGACATTGATTTTTAAGGACAACAAAAGCCCAGATAACAAAATGTCCCACATTCTGGGTTTATCTGTTTCGTCATGATTGGATTTAGGTCAGAAATTCTTCTCCTTTTTTTTCTTTTTCTTTTTTGTGATAACTGGGAATCCAGTCTAGGGCCTTGCACAAGCCTGGCAAGCGTTCTGCCACTCAGCTACATCCTGGCCTTTCTTAATTATGGCCCAGTCATGTTGCTGCCCAGGCTAGCCGGCCTTCAGCCCTTGACCTTCCTGTGTCAGCCTTCCAAGTAGCTGGGGTTACAAGTATACATCACACACCTGGCAGGGATTCTCGGCTGTCACCTCAGGAGGCACCTAGAGCTTATCTGGCCCCCTAGAGACCCATGTGCCTTGGGCAGCTCTTTGCTAGATTCAAGTCTGACGTCTCTGTAGGCAGCTCTGCTCTGGCCAGTGGAGAACCACATGTAGACATCAGGGTAACTTGGACTTAAATGTCCCACAGCCACCAAGTGGTCTGGGATTCTCAGACCTGTCTCACTGTGCAGTTCAGGCTGGTCTTGAATTCGCTATTTGAGCCCAGGCTGGCCTCAAATTCAAAGTGGTCTTTGTGCCTCAGTCTTCTGAGAGCTGGTATTACGGGGGCGTGGTGGCACACCATACCCATCCTTCTCAGTCCTTTCAGCAAACAGTGTTTGGAGGCCCTTGTCTTGCTTAAATCTTGAGTTGGTACCTAGCTAACAGCCTAAGGTCTCTTCTTTTGCCATGGTCCACATTCTTAGCACACCATGTTCCCATTCCCAGGGTATGTAGCACTTTCTCTTACACTGCATATGAAAGACTGTCAGAAAGTCTGGGCAGATAGCTCAGTAGAATAAGTGCTCGCCTGGCAAGGGCAAGAGCTTGGGTTCAATCCCCAGTTCCATAAAAAAAAAAGAAAGACTGTCAGAATTAGAAAACAAATCCCACAAGAGTGCTGAGGAAAGCTTACATGACTTATGCAGTCATGTTCCACTAAAGGTTCACACCCATGCGTACTAAATTTGAAACTTAAGCCGGGCGTGGTGGCGCAGGCCTGTAATCCCAGCACTCGGGAGGCTGAGGCAGGAGGATTGTTGTGAGTTCGAGACCAGCCTGAGCTACAAAGTGAGCTAAGGCCAGCCTGAACTGCATAGTGACACCCTGTCTCAAAAAGATAAAAAAAAAAATAAAAATAAAAAAAAAAATAAATAAATTTGAAACTTACTTAGGCTAATTCTTTGCCCATGTGGTAATGTTATCAACATGGTACAAAGGTCCATTGGTTCCTGTTTGTATTCAAATTCAGTGTTTGCCTTTCTTCCTCTATTTTTATTTAATTTGCTTTTTAAAATATTTAAACATTCACATAGTTCAAAAGTAAAAACCATATAAACAGGCACACAGAAAAAGAGAGCTGGCGGTGGGTTCAGCAGGAGAGCACTTGCCTAGCATGTCCAAAGCCCAGGCCCTTCTCCAATAGCACAAAAGGAAAACAAAACACAAAGCAAAACAAAATAACAGGGTGGGAATGTGGTGACGCTGCCTGTAATCCCAGCACTTGGGAGGCTGAGGCAGCAAGATCACCATAGTGAATTTAAAGCTAGCCTGAACTACACAGCAAGACCCTGTCTCAAAACCAAACCAAACAAAAACTAGCAAAAATTGTGAACATAAAATAACAGCCCCTGGCCAGCCAGATAGCTCAGCAGATTAAAGCACCTGCGTAGGCTTTGGGGGGGAGATAAAGTGTCACTATGGACTCCTGAACTCAAGCCATCTTTCTGCCTCAGTCTCCACAGTAGCTGAGACTGCAGGTACACACGACTGTGCCGGACTCCACACTTTTCTTGTGTGGTGCTGGGGATGCAACCGGGACGTGGAACACACTGATCGATCAGCCTACCACCAAGCCTCACCCTAACTTGCTTCCCAGTTGTGAAAATGTGGCTAACAGACTTTTGGGAGGACATGTAGGCATTGCTATGTAGTCCAGGCAGGACTTGAGCTCACTGTGTAGCTCAGGTTGACCTCAAATTCCCCATCCGCCTGGGCACTGGGATTCTAGGTGTGGGCCACCAAATCAGGCTTTGGAATGAACCATGTTTGACAGCTGAGCTGAGGATTTCAAGTTCACTGCAGTTATCTCTCCTGCCACTGTGCGAAGTGGCCCAACGATCCTTTGGGCGCCCCTCCAACTTGGCTGCTGAGCTCTTAGGCACTATGCCACTGGTTTATTGCGCATGCTCCACTCCTCTCCAAATTCTCCCTTTCCCCAAACTGGAACCAGCCATTTGGCAGGGAGCTTACTGATTTTAGAGGGGAAGGGTATTTAGAAACCATAGTTAGAGGTCTAGTAGTGCTCATCAGTTGTTTTCCAGCAGAAACTTCTTTGGGATGAAGCACACCAGCTCTTAGTGACATCTGCTCCCCTTCATTTGTGGTTCTGGAGATGGAACTCAAGCATGTTCACTACTCAAGTGCCCTACCCTGGAGACACACCCCAACTCTTGCAGTGATAATGATTAAGCCTAGAATTCCCCCCCCCTTTTGGTCTAATCTCTCCATTTTTTCTTTTTGGTGCAACCAGGGATTGAACTCAGGCCCTTGCACTTGCCAAGGAAGTGCTTATTCCACTGAGCCATCTCCCCCGCCCCTCTCCAATTTTTATGTTCTTCCTTGACCAAAATCCTGTCAATACCAACGTGATTTCTCTTTATCTCACAACAGGAAAGACTGAAAACCTGGGCGTGGTGGCGCAGGGTCTAATCCCAGCACTCGGGAGGCTGAGGCAGGAGGATTGTTGTGAGTTCGAGACCAGCCTGAGCTATAAAATGAGCTTAAGATCAGCCTGAACTGCATAGTGAGACCCTGGCTCAAAAAGACAAAAAAACAAAAAACAAAAAACAGAGACTGAGAGCAACAACATTGGCATCATTGCCCAGGCTAATATTACAAAAAAGAACATCAGAGGCCGAGACCAGAGGATTGCAAGTTCAAGGCCAGGCCGGCGACTTAGTGAGAGCCTGTTTAAGTAAATAAAGTCTGGGTATGTAGCTCAGTGGTAGTGTTCATTCTCAGCACTGCAATAACTAAAGCAAAAGAAAGGAAGAAAGAATAAATGAACGAAAGAAGAAAGAATGAACGAACGAAAGAAAAAGAGCAAAAGAGAAACAAAAGGAAAACCCCCAACAATTTCCAACATTTCTAAAGGACCTCCAGGGGCACAATGGGTCAGCACGTGGCACTTACACAACGTTTCTGCCCCTCCTTCTGTGCTTAGGGTATATCCACAAGACTAAATATTTGCCATGTACAAGAGATTAAATTTACTTATTTACAGGCTCTGAGATAAAAGCCCAGGGCCTTCACTCTCAGATATATCCCTGACTCTTAGTAAACTTCTGAGGCAGTATCTCACTGAGATGCCTAGCCTGGGCTCAAACTTGCGATTCTCTTTCTCTACCAAAGTGCTGTAGAGCCACACTCAGTGAACTGTCCACTCTGTGCATTCGCACTCGCACCCTTGGTGAGTTTTGCCCTAGTTATCTTTCCCCCAGGATGACTTGTCCTTCAAAATGATATTGAACTGTAATGGACCACACCTGCAGCCAATTGGGTCCATATTTGTGAGCTCAACTCCAGTGCCTCTTCCTCTATGCCCACAGGGACTTACTGAACTCAAGAAGCGAGCTCTTTTGGCTTGGTTCAGTCCTGGTGGCCTTACACATCCACCAGTTCTCCACAGCCTGTTGCTGACTACTGCAAGGGCTATTGCAGGAAGGGTTCTTCTACCTTACAAGCTCGAGAAGTATGAACCACAGCCTTAAACATCTTCCACACCAAGCTCCTTACATCCCCTACACCCGTCCCCAACCTACAGGTGTGTGGGGTCACATACCTGTAATCCTAGCACTCTCGGAGGTTGAGGCAGGAGAATCAAGTTCAGGCTCATCCTGAATTTGTGAGACACCCCCACCACCACCACAAATGTAAAAGGGTGCTGGATTCAAACCCTTAGTACTGAAAAACTGAACAGAATGAACATCTTCACTTGAAGATAGAAACTTCGGGTGGCCTTGGGATTCTTTATTTCCTCCAGCCCAAATACACAAAGCCACACGTTTTTGAGATTTGCTATTTCTTTGTTGCTGCTTCAAGGGGAGATTTTGCTACTATGCAGTTCAGGGTAGCCTCGGCCACCAGCAATTCTCCTGTCCCAGCCTCCCTAGTGCTACAACTACAGGTGTGCACTGCAAAGCCCACAAAGGCCAGCCGGGCTTTGCTCTCTCTTCAACGGATCCCTAAGGAGGAGCCCTTTGTTGCCCAAGGTGGCTCCTCCAGTCAATCATTTCTGCACACATGTCTTGCTGGACTTGCTATCTGCCTTTTTTATTTCTTTACTTTCACTTGTTTGAGATGACTTTCTAAAACACAAAAGTTCAGCAAACTAGTAGCAGAGGTTAACTGTGCAGCAGGGCAGGGTGTGTTGGCACAGGGTGACAAGAACTTCTCTATGTGTGGCATGCTTGTTTTTTAATTTTTATTTTATTGAAGTACAAATGAATGCTTGATTTTAGTAATGGAGATTTAGTGTTTTTTTTTTAAATCAGAAAAATTGGGGGCTGAGGAGATGGCTCAGTAGAGTAAGCACTTCCCTGGCAAGTGCAAGGGCCTGAGTCCAATCCCTGATTCCACCAAAAAAAAAAAAAAAAAAAGAAATCACATTTATGGGGCCAGGGATATGTCTCAGTGGAATAAGCACTTCCCTGACAAGTCTGAGTTCAATCTCTGGTTCCACCAAAAAAAAAAAAAAAAACAAATAAAAAAAATCAGAAAAATTAATAAATCAAAAAACCATGTCAGGGCCAAGGATTTAGCTTAGTGGTGGTACAGCATCTGCTTGGCAAGTGTGAAGTCCTGAGTTTGAGTTCCAGTTCCCTCCCCCAAAAAGCAAACAACAAAAGTATCACAGCTGCCTTCTGTCTCCAGCATTCATTCCAAGTCACTTGGTGCCTGATGTCCCAACAAACCTTTCTGCATTAGTTATGTGACCACATTGGATTCCTCCTCACCTGCCCTGTGGGCTCTCCCCAACCCAGCCTTAATCTGCCCTAGCCTAGTACAGGATGGGGAAGCACCCAGGGCATTCTGAGCACAATTGGATGTAATAGAGGACTTGGGTGCTGAGGAGGCCTCTCAAGGGCTAGAGAACAAGTCAGGAGCAACCATAGAGCCCTGGTGTTCAAGAACAATCTGCTGAAGCTGTCATCCGGGAACTAGGAGGCTGCCACTGCCATGGTCATATTGCACTTCATCATCCACAAAACTGAAGGCCAAGTGCTCTGGTCCCACCACCAGCAGGCAGGTCTCCCTGACTCTTCCTGTTTTACACTAGTTGGGATAGACCATGGGGCCTTGTGCATGCTCAACACCCATTTCACCACTGCAGCCTTTCATCAGCACATGAGATGGTAGGAGGATGCCTCTACCTGAGGCTGCCTTCCCAGCTGGATGGACATGCCCACAGGAACCTAGCTGCAAGGGAGCCGTGCAAGGGAGTTGAGAAGTCTTCAGCTTGTTCAGCCTCTGCAGTGAAGGTCAGATTTTAACAGGAAATGGGGCAGCAATCACATGCCAAGTGATAGCACTCAAAGTAGATAATACTGGAAAAAGTAAGAGTGGCAGAAAGCTTGATGGTATTGGCCTTGACCAAGAGGGCAAACTAGCTAAGGTGACAGAACATAGGGTAGCCCAGAGGACAAGAAATGATATTGCAAATGGGGGCTTTCAGCGAAAGCTCTAATGACCAGGAGTGGCCATGATGTGAGTGCAGTAGGTCAAGGTCAAGGACAAAAGGCAATGGCAAGCCTGACAGAGAACATCAATGGAGACTGGGAAGAGAAAGACTAGAGAGATGGACCATCCAAGAACTGGGCCATTAGAATAGGGCCTACAAATCACTTCTGGGTTTAATGACCACAATAATGCTTTGGAAACACACAGAACACAAGGCACTTCAATTTCCTCCTTTCTTCAACAGGTTTATTGCCTTTTAAGAAAATTTTTGTAAAATATAAATACAAAGGCAGAGAATTTACTTACAAAGTTAAAACACAGATTTCAAACATAAACACACAATTCAGAAAATTTTAGTTTTATGTACATTTTCAAGCAACCTCAACATATTATGTTAGTTTTCAGTATTTTACAGAGTACAGAAAAAAATAGCTCAAAGTCTTCTTTAAATAAGAGCATAAAATGTTTAAACATATAAACAATCCGGTTTGATGCGTGAAAACTAATTTCACAGCTTTAAATTAGGATATAAAAATTCCATACAATTAGTTGTTGTGTGTGGATATGGTTTGAATTTATATTACACACCACTGGATTACATCCAGCAGCATCTACCTGGCCGGAGCAGGTACTCTGTAAACAAAACATAAAGGTACAACATCACCAAATGTCTTCACCCAGTCTGCTTCCCCAAACCAACCACACGGTTCTGACCACACGCTACAGTTATGGCCTTTGTCACCAGAACTTTGTATGAAATTTGAGTCAAAGCATGGAGCTCCTTTTCTTTTTTTCTCCTTAAAAAAGAAAAGACAGACATGTTCCAAGTGAAAACAAACATACACATCTGAAAGCATGTGTGGGTTTGAAAAACAAAGTAACATAACAATTTTATAAAAACGGACTTAAAAGGTTAAAAAGAACAGTTTTCTAAGTCCTTCTGACTGGAGTAATTTCTCTTATATAAAGAAGAGATCTTTTCATATGTAATAGTGTCCTTTCTTTACAGAAATAGTCGTGTTATGACACATATACACAAGGATTAACACTATAACACACTGTACATTGGCTCCGGCGCTCACCAGTAATCATCTGAGACCATGTCACTGGGATGCAGCCACTCCACCGAGGAGCCCAGCAGGGTCTGCAGCTCATTGGTGAACTCCACCAGGTCCAACAGCTCCTTGCTTTCAGGGTTGAAGGCCTCCAGGTCTTTGGAGCAAGAGAACAAGAGGCTCGCAGAAACCTGACGGTACAGCTCTGCCTCTGCGATGGTGACAATCTCCACATTGGGAAAATTGCAACGGAATATTCGGGAGGACATCTTTAATTTCTTAAGAACATCTGAGAGCAGGAGCCAATTCCGTGGCCTGAAAAGCAGAAAGGCAAGTGGTTTAGAGTTCTGAGCAAGATGAAAAAGCGTATCTGTTGGGCATGGTTGCACATGCAGGAGGACTGGTTCGAGGCTACCCTGGGCTACAGAAGGAACTCAGGGCTAGCCTAAACAGCATAGCCAGACCCTGTCTCAAAAGCCAAAAAACAAAAAAAAGTAAAGCATTTCCAACTATTACTTAACACTCCTGAGCTAGTCTCTCCCAGCAAGCTGGGCCAGCTCCTTTCTGCCTGACCCCCATCCCTTCCTGGAAGCCCTGGATGTCTAGAAGGGAGGACCCGAGTGATGGAGCCTTGTGGTGTCCACCAGCAGTGGAAACTGCTGGGGAAATGTCCTGCTCACCCAGCCTGTGCCACAACTTGGTCTGTGCCTCAGGGCTCTGTGGTCAGTGGGAGAAGTCAGTCTGCCCCCACCCCTCCCCCTCTCCTCAAAGCCTCACTAGCAGAGCAATACAGACACACGGGTATCTTGCCTTTCCATCACTACCCATCAATCCTTTCCTTAATGATACACAAGGGTGTGCTACTAGGGCTAGGCAAATGCTGAACTATATATACATCCCCTACTTTTGGGACACAGTCTCACAAAGTTGCCCAGGATGGGCTCAAACTTGCAATCCTCCTCTTCCCTCAGCCTCTTCAAATTCTACAATTGTAGGGTTGTACTACTGTGCCCAGTTTTAACAATTGTCCACCTCTTTTGTGATACTAGGTTTCAAACTTAGGACCTCCTACATGCCACACAAGTGCTCTACCACTGAGCTATATCTCCAACCCAACTGGCCTAATGTTACATGATAAGGCAAATGAAACCTTAGTGACGTTTAGGATACCTCACATGCCTGAGAAGGCACGAAGTATGCAACATGCCAAGGCCTGCAAAACGTCAGCTACCAACTTCCACAGTGACTCAGGACTCCAGCCTTTCTGGATGGGACTTGCATTACTCAGGATCAGTCAGTGGGCATATAAGAACCCACAGCCCACCCTCATCAGCTTCTAGGGGTCTCTAATTCCTGACATCCCAGGAACAGCTCTGCTAGTTTTCAACCACACAATAGCCACACTCACCCCTGAGCAACGGACACTTGGATGTTGTAGCACGGCAAGAGGGGGCTTTCCGAAAACTCAAATTCAAACATGTCACTGTAGGAATCGTCACCATCATCCTGGTCTTCCGGTCCCGGGGGATTTGCTAAAACTTCATATCCACTTTCATCATCTGGCTCTAATGTAGAACAAATAAAGAGAGCTACAGTAAGAGTCCAGCGCCTAGTGCCCACCACCCCTCATTCACATGCCACGAGATGCTTGAATCCACTTGCTTCCCAGAGAACTTAGAACAGTGCTGCTCACCACACACAGAGCTGCCATAGAAGTCCCATGCGCCACTGGAGTCATCCTCACTTCGACCCTGCAGGTCATTTAAATAATCTGCAGAGAAATGAGGGGGAGAGAGCAAGATAAAACCTACTGGTGAGTACAAAAGGCAGGACTCTTGAGATATCTTTCCTATACATTCAGGATAGGCTGCTGCATGTTCTTGTTTTCCCTACCCTGTGCATTATGGTGCAATTCTCTGAAGCCCTGTCCTCTCCATTATCTGACCAAAGCAGTCCACAGCCTGCCTGCCCACCTTCCTGAGGAATGGGTCAGCCTGGACCACCCAAATGGAGCTGGACTAGCAAGTGAGGAACCTTTTTGGCCTTCATAGGCAAAGGTAAAGTAGCTCACTAGTTATGTATCTCTTCTGATATACTAAGATACTTCTTTCAGGAAGTGCCACTTAAGGGAAATAGGAATGAGTCACAAGGTGTTAGTGGCAATAGTGTCCAATAAGGAATTTAACTGCAGGTGCCTGACACTTAGGAAAACTTTGTGTCTCTGCTTCAGGGATCTCATAATACCTGGGCCTTACAACATGGGTCACCCTTTGACCAATTACCAAGATTCCTAATGTAAACATTGGACCCATCTTAAATGAAAATTGAATTTGTAGAAAACACTATTAACAAAATCTTTTAAGAATTAGGAACAAGAGATCAATGTCAGAACTCTAGCCTTTTTATTTGTGTCCTGTGCCGTGGCAGCCTAAAGAATTTGGCCATCACTTAACTCCCCTTCTCTGAGCCACACCCTCAGCCCAGAGCAGCTATTTGAGTAAGGCCACCCTTTAAACTTTACCATACCTGTTAGAAACTTTTCCATGAGCTCACTGTGTGTCATTTTCATGATGGTTCTACCTGAGTACGTAGCCAAAGTAGGGTCAGCACCATAGGAAAGAAGCAAGCGGACAATTTCCAAGTGGTCGTTCTCCACAGCATCATGGAGAGGCCTAGAAAGAGGCGCGATGTGTTAAGCTTGTGCAGGTTGCCTTCTAAGCAGTCTTATCCAGGGCAGTGGGTATGCAGTGTCATCCCCATGCTGGCGGGAACTGAGGCACGGTGACTGGTCCAACGTCAAGCAATGAGTTATCCTGCTATTTCAACATCTCTAACCCTTTACAGGGCCAGAAAAGTGTAGTTGAAGTCTAATACTCAAATGCCACTGTACCTTACTCCCAGGCTAAGGAAAAACTCAAGTCTAAAACAGAAATGTTTTCAATGAACTTAAATAGTCGCAGACCATTTATAACTTATGGAGGGCTTAAAATTTTTTTTTGTTACAGAAGTCAACACAACAAGCAACTGTGGTACCATAGGGTGTGGGGCTGCCTGTTTTGAATGAGGTAGAGAGAAGTGGTTAGCAGAGACTCTGGGAGCACATGGCAGTGAATGCATATCATGAGGCAGGCAGAGTGAGGGACCCAACAGCCCTGATTCATGGTGATCCTCCTGTTTACAGCCTCCTCAGCACTGGGATTACAGATGTGTGCCACCATGCCCAGTCTCGGAGGCTAGCTCAGTGTACCTGGGGGCGGGGCCAATGTGGCTGATGGTGCCAGGGATCAAACCTGAGTCCCAGAATTTGCCTAAGCAGGTGCTTAGTATGCTAAGCTATCTAGCTGGCCTTTGTGCAGCCCATTCTGAAGGAGTTGCATTTGCAACACTCAACAGGCGGCACAAGGTGTATGACTGTCAGGAGAACCCTAGTTCCCTGTCTCTTGGCAACATGCCTTTCCAAAGCCAGGAAGTTGCCTTGTGCTATCTTCCTCAGACTCAGACCTGGGTCTCTGACCAATAAACTGAAGTCAAGGACAGGCTGAGTGGGGATCTGTGGTGCGGATGGTAACAGCAAGGCCTGCAGAACCAGTGGAGGAGGAGGGGCAATTGGTCCTCTGTCTGTCCTGCAGGGCGTTTCAGTCATGTGCGGTTTCAGCAGAGGTTTCATAGTTGGTGGTAAACACTCTAGGGTTGTAAAAGGCAACACCCACAGCACTCATGCTACTGTGCCATTTTCAGAGGCTTTAGTCCAAGGCACAATGGCAGACCAGGCTAAGAGGCTAGAGTGTGATGTCTACATCTGCCAGAATGCTGTGTGACACAATTGTAGAACTGAACCACTTCCATTCACTGTATTTTATTTCCTGGGCTTTCCACACACCCAAGCCATGGTCTGTACCCTGACAGGGCCAGCCTGAGAATAAGACACACCACAGACCTGGTTCCATCCTGGGCACTACAGTTGACATCAGCGCCGTACTCGAGGAGGTGTCGAACAATGTTGAGCCATCCCCTAGCACAAGCCTCATGCAGGGCGCAGTAACCCGCATTGTCACGATGATTGACATCACAAATCTTGTTCTCTAGGCAGTATAAGACCACTTCCTGTGGGGAGGAGACAAGGCAACACCACTGGATCAGCAACCACAGGAAGGAGTCTTTCTCATAAGAGGTCTGAGACACATGCCCTGAGGCCTGAGAACCCACAGTGGCTTGGTGATGGGGACAGTGTCATCCTCAGGCACTGCAGCCTGGTTGGTGACACACAGAAACCTGTCTGCAGCCCCAGCTGCCTGGCCCTAGGCTACTTATGCTTCAGTTCCTTAAAGCCTCCATTTTTTCTGGAGGAACATCAGAGTCTGCATCAGATTGTGAAGGTGTCAATAGAAGGACGCTCTTTGTATACTTAGTGCCTGGCACAGGGAGCACAGAGTGTCCTCTGTACAAGGGCACGCTCATTTGACCAGTCTGCCCCTAAGCAATAGATGTGAAGGAAAACACTGGGTGAGCGGGAGAAGGAAGGTCCCTCAACCCAGGAGGTCAACCAAGGATTGAAGTTCCCATGAAAAGACCCAGCAGCAGAGACAGGGCATGAGACTTCTGGGAGCAAGTTCCAGAAGGCACACGCCTGTAATTCCAGCTACCCATGAAGGCTAAGGCCAGCTGTAGCATTTCAGGGAGCTCCTGTCTCAAAATGAAAGATGCAGTGGGCTGGGGACGCAGCTTGGTGATGGAGCACTTGCCTAGCATGTAAAGGTCCCAGATTCAAACCCAGCAGTCACAAAAAAACAAGGGGGTAATAGTTTGGAGGCACACTTTCCACCAAGAAACAACAGAGGGACTGAGGCTGCAACTCACTGTTGGGTGACTTTTTTTTGCCTTGCATGTGCAAGGCCCCAGATTTCTTCCCTAACACCACAAGAGACAAAAAGAGTCCACATAATGGCTTCAAATCCTCCCTTCCCCTTTCATCTGACCCCCCTCCCAACTGAATCAATGTAATATTCTCCTATTTACTTAAGTCAATGATGAGAATCTGACAGACTGCGTATGGAGTCTACGCATTTCACAAACAAAATAAAACACGGCTCTCTTTCCCTCTTCGCAGACCGTGTTCTGTATCAACAGTCTGCATGAGAATCACTGTTATTAATCTTACTTCTTTAGTATGTTAAAATATTAATATGAACTGTTCCCAGTAAGCAGAGCAGTAATTTATTCAATGTTTTATTATCTTGATTAAGAAAGTTTTCAAACACATAGAATAGTATCTGCCACCAGAAAACAGGTTACACTGTTTTCCTCCAAGTCAGGCCTAGCAGAGCTTTGAGGCTCTGGCAATGGGTGGCGCGTGCGCGCATGTGCCAAGTGGCCAAACATAGGGTCCCCTGGGAAAAGGGGGCCCTATGGGTCACAGTGGGCCTCCCTTTGTGGCAACTATCAGGGAACTCATCTGTGAGAACTAAAATAGGCCTCATTCTGGCCACCCAGGAAAACCTTCTGAGCCATTTTCTGGGACAGGTCAGTACAAGGTGAGCCATTCACACCTGGTACAAACTAGAATGTTCCACACACCCTCCTCAGCAAACCCTTGGCTGCACACTGGTAAGCCTGGCTACTCATGTGTTGCTTCAGGTCAACGCTGCAGCTTCCTTCCAAAACAAGGGCAGTATGAGAGAAGGCATGCCCACAGAAGCATTTTTTCCTTCAGGTCCTAACCTGCCAGAAAGCCCACAATCCTTTGAGCTCCCAGGCCACCTGCCCGGAGCACTGGTATCCAGGATACCGCATGAAGCCACTGCTCTTTTAGCAGGTCCTCACTAGTCAGCCTTGAGTGGACGGCTGCAAGCTAATGAGTTGTGTGCCCCAGCCAGAGAGAGGCCTGGTCATGTGACTCTGGGATCAGCTCTGAGCACCACCGACTGCTGTGCATAGATCAATTTACCCGGATCCCGGTGGCCTGCCTGGTGTCCTCTCGACTCAGGGTTTATTTGTTCTGACAATTACAGCCTTCACCTGGAAACCTTCATCGCTACTAGGGCTGATTTAAGGGAACAGAGAAATGAAAGGATGTCAAGGTGGAGGGGTAAGTCAACTTTTCCTGGAGGATGGCAGGAAAGGCAGCAATAACCCAGCCTTCAGCAGGCCCACACACTGGAATCCAGGGCCCATCTCCTTCAACACTGTCCCACAGGAGAGTCGCTTTCTGTGTCTACTTGGTGGCTCGGGGAGGAAGGGAGAAAGATGGCGGTGTTCTCACAAGATACCTGCTCAGGGAAGTGAGGCCTGGAGTGGAGCACCCCAGGTTTAATTGACAGAAGTGCTAGACCTGTCACTTGGGCCATTTGGAACCTGGTCCTGCACAAAGACTCAAAGACCCAATCCAGGATCCCGGTTAGAGGGCTGAGGGCCAGCTGTGAACAGCGTCCCCCAGACTGAACGTCTGTTGGGGCCATGTGGGCTGGTGACACTCTCCCTGCTCAGGTGGGGCAGGGACATATGTAGGGTTACTGCCAGCAACAGAGGCTGGCAAAGATGACAGACAAACATGCCTACCCCACAGATTTCTTGGTTGATTTTCTACACTAGAAACAGGAGCGACTGAAGGCCAGCCCACCCACTCCCAAACAAAATCAAACTGTTTTTGTTGGACAATTCTCTGTTAAGTAGCTATAAGCCGAATGCCATTAACCACAAAATGTAACCATAAAGGCCATAAACCCGACATTGTTAATTAATTAAATGCCTCATTAACTTTTTTAAAAACATGATTTATTCAATTCATAGAAAATTTAACCATCACCACTAAATGCACAAGCATGTGGTTGCACGTTGGCATTTTTGCCTCAGAAATAGAGGCCTCTTTAGCAGGAGGGGAAGGTGGACCCAGCCTTGGGGTGGCCTGTTTGAGACCAGTCTGAAGAGAGGGGGTGTATCTACACCTCAGGAGCCAGGTTAGCACAGTGTAAAGCTCAGGCAGCCTTTTGAATGCACGTGGTATCTTTACCATAGCAGTAAGCAAGCAAAGGCAAATACTAGCTTCTGGAAAATTCTCCCAAAGCTGGGTGTCCACAAGGCAGCTTATCCGGGAGAAGCAAATTGTCCTTCCACCTTATCAGGTTTCATTTGCCATATCTGAAAGATTCATCATCCTAACAGTTTATATTCTGCCTAAAGAAATCTGAGCAAGGTGGGTGTCCAGTGAAATTTCCATGCTGAAAATTACATCTGAAACTACATTTGAAAAGGAAAAAAAGGTTGTCCTTATATAAAATTCGTTAGGCTGTGATAGGCTCAAGAGCCTAAAAAATACAGATCATTTATCTGCCCCTTGGCCAGGCCTTAGACCCACTGGCTGTGGTAGGAAAACTATTCTGTAGAGGACCCATAAGGGTCTTTTAACTTTTGAGGTCTCTGGGCACAAAGAGCTGAGACTGGTAGGGATGATGCCAAAATCCAAAGCCAGGCCAGAAGCCTCCCCGCCCCCTCTCATGCAGGACTGTTTACTGGAAGCACAAGTCCTCAGTCAGTGGCAGTTGGCCCTGCTGGCTGAAGGGAGCTCTGGCTGCTGGCATGTCCTCTAGCCCTTCAGTGCTGCTGCTTGCTATGGGAAGGCAACTGGATGCTACTTGGGTTAGAGTCACAGGGAGACAAGCTACCACATCCTTCCAGAGACTTCTCTCCTAGATAATCCCAAGAGCCCCCAAAAGACATGGCTCAAACAATGGCACATAAAACCCAAAGCACCATGTTTGTGCATTAAAAACTGTCCCACAAGTGACAGCCAGCATTCAAGTTCAGACCCAAGTGCCAATGTCCAGCAGCTGGGTCAGGGTGTGGGAGCGGGTGCAGATCCTACCACCTCATGCTCTTGGACTTCACACTGAGGAGGTGGAGCCAGCATTTCATTCTCACCCTCTAGCTGCCAGAGGACTAGTGGTAGCATAAAAATGTCTCAGCTCTGCGGTCTACTGCACAATTCCAACCAACAGGTGTGCAGTGGGGTCACTTGAGTAGAAGGAAGGATCTATCTCCTGGAGGGCCTGAACTGTGGGAAGAGCCACTCCAAAGGGAGGCGGTCCGGGGGAGCAGCCAGGGGAGGTGGTGAGGCTGGGCTTTGAAGTCATTTTGGTGCATCATCTGTTCAAGTCATTTAAGACCCCAGACTCAGTTTCTTTATCTGAAAGCAGAGCACTGGTTGCTACCACACACAGATGAAGAGTGAGTTACTATGGGCTAGAAGACACATATAGTCCAGTGTTCATGTGAGCTATGGGCTAGAAGTGACCTTGTCCTCTCTTGGCCAGAACACCCTGGTAGTGCCACCTGAACCCTCCACCTGCAATAGCACAAACATGCCGAAAGAGTGCTGGTCACTTCTCTCCCCCTTGCTAATCAGAATCCAAGTGGACTTGTTAAAGCTCCCTTAGTTGCCGAGCCCTGTGCTGTCAGGATTTTCTACCAGAAGTAAGTGAGGAAATCTGGAGGAGGCCAGAGGAGCCTACCTGCCTGGACATGAATGAATGGAACACCAGAGGGGCCTTTCTTTCATAGCAAGGCTGAACACTGACCAAGCCACCACAGACCGCAGCTGGAGCGCTGGGCTCTGCTTTCCCAGTCCAAGCTAGTAGTGCCCTCACAGCCTGTCAGGACTTGAGGACAAGGGTACTCACCTCGTAACCAAGCCGGGCTGCACGCTGCAGCAGGGTCTCGCCCGCATTTTTATTGACAATGAGTCTCCGTGCCTCGGGTGGCATAGGGCGGGATGGGGTAGCCTCTTGAGGAGAGCTTGCCTGCGGCAGCTGTGTGGGCTGGGAAGCTGGTACCAGTGGTTGTGGGCGGTCCAAGGCCTTTGGCTCCTGCTTGGCAGGTGACAGGTCATAGTCCGAACTGGGCTCAGGCCGCTTTCGGAATCGGCGGACAGTCACCTGTCAAGGCCAGGCAATATAGCACAATTAAGTCTGTGCCTCCTCTGACTCCAGTCTCCTTTCCTCCTCCCAGGGTGACACTTTATGGGGGGGTGCTGCCCAAGGGGAAGGGGTTCATTTTTAGTATAGCCTGAACTTTTAAACATGCCCCTCAAGGCAGGACAGGAGTGGCACATGGGGGCAGGCCCGGGAGGTACCTTGCCATCAGTATTCTCCACGTAGTAGTCTCCCGTTAGCGACAAGCTGCGCCTGGGCTCTTCCTGAGGTAACAAGTGCTTGGTTTTGCACAGTCTCTTCCCGGATGGCTTCTCACTGTTGTCAGTATATTTCTGTGGCAGGGAGGCAGCCTGGCAATCCTCCTCTTCGTCTGTGCACAGCACATCTGTCTTCTGGCTTTCTTTAATTTTCTGCTGTTTGGCAGGCTGCCTTGAGGCTGGCACGCAGCTTGGCTGAGTCTGCTTTTTGCCGCTTGCATTGGTGGATGAAAGGCTCTTCATGGGCGGAGAGCCGGCGAACACAGGCAAGCCTAAATGCATTGCGGGGGTGGGGGGTGGAGGAGGGGGAGACAGAGCAGGCGTTACACAGTTGTAGCCAGGGCAGGAAGAAAAGCCCATTGTTAGCCCTGATCACTGGAGCGGCTTTAGTTTTTAAAGATATACCAATTATGTTTTCAAAGCATTAATATTTTAATTATGCTACATTCAAATGGCAAATAGGTTAACCCACAAAATGCCAAGTGGCAAGTATCTTCAAAGGGCCAGGGCTAGAGGACCGAAGCCAGCTCTTCCACCCCCATCTGTTGGGCCAGGATGGACTCAGTGACCAGGTAGAAGGCAGTGGGGTGGGGGGCACAGGCCAGGGAGTGGCAAGAATGCAGGAGTACTCTGCCTGCCACTTCCTAGGCGAAGTCAACTACTGTGGCCCATGTCTCCAGGAGCCCACCGGACAGCCAAGGGGTAGCCTCTGCGTACCTTGCTCATTGTCACTGGATTTGAGGGACTCTTCTGACCAGCCTCTGTTGCCTTTGGCCTCTGCCCTTTTCCTGCCAGCTTTCTCCTCTGAGGTGTTATTCCCCTGGGCTGTGACCTCAGGCTGAACTGCCTGGGCCACCTCCTTCCTGCTTTGGCGGCCAGGTTTGCTCTCTGCAGCTGACACCTGCTGCTCCCACCGTTCTCTAAGGTGCAGCAAGTGGCGTTGTTTTTTAGGATGGAGCCCTGTTAATTCAATGCACACCTTCAGGTTGGTCAGCTCACTATAATGTGGGTCTTCTAAGTGGTTAGAGGAACTGTTTGTCATTTCCCTCTCAGGCCAGTCATCTAATGGAGAAATAACTACAAATTAATCAAAAAGCCCCCTGGGGGGGGAGAACAAACTGTCTTACACATCACTAATGGGGAGGGGGAAGGAAGGGGTGCGGTCGCTGTCTCTGCTGGCACAGATCACCTGTTTGTCTTTGGCGATCTCTGGGCCTGGGTGCCTACATCCGGCTCTAGGGGGAGGGATGCAAGAGCAGCTTCCCGAAGCTGGGGGTAGGGGTGCGTGGGAATGGCAAAGCTCTGTCTACTGTGCCCCGCTGCACCCTCCCAGCCTGTCTATAGGGCAGCGTGCTGCACATCCACACCTGTCTGTCTGCCAGGCCCACATGCACAGGCCTCCCGAGCAGGCAGCTGAAGCCGGCCAGGCTCACCTTTAGAGACACGTCTTCGTTTGGCTTTCAGCAGAGGGTCCTCTGGCAATTCTTCCACAGTAGTCTCAGTGTGGCTGCTGTCACCTGAGACTTTGCGCTTCCTGTCCAGCCGGAGAGTAGGGCTGTGTGGCAGGTCTGCAGCCACCTCCTGCTCGGAGGGTGGCTCGCTTGCAGGCGGCCTCTCCACGAAGTACTTCTCCACAGGAAGATCTTTCTCCTCTGGGGCTTCAAAGGGATCATGTTTGTTTCCAGCACTGTACTCGCCTACAGGGAGGAGAGACAAGAATGCAGGATTGAAGGTCCAAGGTGCCCAGGAGAAGGCAGATTACAGGGGCAGGTGGGACGGCTATGCCCAGGACAATCTCTTCTCCAGACAGAGGTCTTTCACTTTGGAAGCATGGAGCCCTGGGAAGCACGTGTTAGGCAATAACACTGCCATTGAGCTCTGTCCTCCCTCAGTCAGTCCTTGAAAGCACTCTTGCCTCTCAGCAGCAAGATCAACCCAGTCAGGGTGGTCCAGAAATCCTGAGGAATGTTTGTTATTTGGAAATACATGGAAGAAATAAAGAGACCAAAGAGTCCTCTTAAAATGCCACCTACAGAAGGGATGGCAACAACATTCGCTTGGGTCAGCAGGGGAGATGATGTTGAAAGAGGGACCAGAAACAGTGCTGAGGACCAAAGCAAAATCTAGGTCCTCGATGGCAGGAAGGTGGGAGGGGCCTGTCCAACTAGGCAGGGGCTCCCAGCTCACATTCAGTCTCAAGCTCAGAGCAGCTGCCAGGGCTTGAACTGGTGGCTGAACAAGGAAATGCCGGTGTCTGAATTTCAAGGGGCTGCTCCCACTTCTTGTTCTAAGTTAGGGCTCCCCAGGACATTTTGGTTATTCTACCAGGCAGTTCTCCCTCCTCACACACAAGCATCTAAAACAACTCCCATCGTTTTTCTAGTCCTATGTATCTTTTTCAGCCAGGCCAGTACTCGCAAAACTGCTCATTCCAGTCCCCTCCCCATGTCACTTCTGCTCCCCACACTTGGCCTAGGATCATCTGGCTGGGGAAGGGGACTTTCTCAATCATCCCAGCCCAACACCACCTCCTTCTTCTCAAGCCCAAGAAATAGCTCATTGACTGTGACTGCTCCACTACTACATTTTCCAGTATACAATCAAATCTAACTGCTAACACACAATGACCACTGTAAGGGTAAGGCATTCAGCCTGGGCCCACCGAAATGACCCTATACATTCCCAAGGGTGTGTCCAGTGTCTTCCCAGCTCTGAGCTGAGCTACAGAAGTCAATTTCTAGATGAAATGATAAGCACACACCCCACAGGCTGATTTCATCCCTCCCTTCCTTGGCCGATTTCAAATACCACTCCTACTTCCCACCAGCCTGGCTGCACCTCATTGGCTTCTCTGAGGTGAGGGCATTCCAAGCCTTCCACGGCCGTGAGCTGCAAGGCAGGCTTCACCTTGGCCTCGACTTGCCTGTGCTCTCAATGGCCAAAGGACCTAGGCAACCTCCTCTTCAAGGCAGCCCCAAGGTGGTACATGTGGGGCCGCATCTCCTCTGACAGAGGTCGGGGAGTGCCTCCCTTCAGGGGTGCACCTTATCGATGGGGGAGGAGAGCTGGGGATACAGCAGCCAGGCCCTGCAAGTCTTCACAGGTGCTGCTGACCCCAGGATACAGCCCAGTTGAGCCTCCTGTCCCAACACAGCTTGACCACAAAGATGAACAGCAGCCAGAAGACAGGCAGGCTGCCCAGATCACTGGTCCCAGCTCACATGGCTGCAGACAGGATAACTGTGCTTGGCTTAGCAGGGGACAATGGCTGTGGGGTCTCCTCATGCTGCTGTGACTCTCTTAACCACTTTGGCAGTAACAGCCCCACTTTACAACTTGGGCCCCTTAGGCTAGAAAGAGGGACTATTACAGGCAGCTGTTAAGAGTGGGCAGCAGTGTTCAGCCCAGGCAGGACAGGAAAAGGGGAAGGCCAGAGAAATGACTTATGCAGGAACACTATGATACTGAGACAAGCTGGAATCCAGCACCTGTGTTTGTGTTTAGGGGTGGGGTACTGGGTCCAGGGCCTCTGCCCCGAGCCACACCACTGCCTCTTTTATATTATTTATTTTGAGACAAGGTCACAACAAGTTGCTAAGTCACTGGAGATTGGCTCAAACATGGCATCTTCCTCCCTCAGCTTCTCAGACTACTGGGATCATAGGGGTGCTCCGCCACACCCAGGTGTGCCTCTAGCATTTTACACTTTTAAAAAGTATAGTCTTTCCCCTCTACCCTTTCACAAGAAAAATGGTTCAAGCTGTGTGTCTTCCAGGGAGAGCTGACTGGGTCATGTCACAATACCTTCCAGGGTCAATAGGCAGCAGCCCAGCCAGTGTGGGACCCAGCCAGGATGCACTGCCTGCCCACCCCACCCCAATAATAACTCGAAGCATTTTAGATTCCATTTCCTCAGCTTATATTTGATCTCCAAGTCCATGGGACCACCTGTATTTCTAAGTCTCACCCTTCTCAGAAGCATCTTTCTCTGGGAGCTTTTCCCTGAAGTTCTCAGCCTCTCTGCCAAATTCCCAACAGTGAAATAAGTTTACATCTCACCTACCTGACCTTTCACCACAGCTACCACTATCTTCTGCCTACAGAAAACCACGTGGCCAACCTGAGGTTACATATTTCACTGCTGGCATCATCAGGTGACTTGGGGGACCTAGTTCCATGCTCCTCCCTGAATCCTGAGGAGACAAGGGTAGTGATCTTGCTGTGTCCTTTGGGAATTTCCATGTGGTGTGGGAAGGGCTCCAGTTCACAGCATTGCCTGCTCCCCCATTCACGGGGATCCTGACAGGTCAAGATGGGGAGCATGCTCCTGCCAGCCCATAGCCACTCCCTGCAGACTCACCAAGGGACTCCAGAGACCAACAACTGCGCCTGAGCCATGACCGGGAACCCTCCACTCCTCAGTGTAGGGTTCACTGAAGGCACATCTCTCCCCCTCCTTGTGGTGTAGCTGCTTTCTCCTCCATTCTTCTCAAACTGAGTGTAGCTTCCTTCCCCCACCCCTACTCCCATGTCTCACTGGGTAAAAGTTCTAAGTCTTTCAAGGACATACACTAGGGTGGTTTTCCACAAGGCAGTAACAACCCTGAAGAATGCCTGCCTTAACTGCGCAAGACACATGGTCGCCTGCACACTTGGACCTCCTGCATAAGGTTAGTCCATCCACCACCCACAGGGTACCTTCCAGAGCAAAGGAAAGGGTTGGAGAGACAGACAGGACTCCTGACCAGGATGCTCCATCACTGCTGTTACACCGCCCGGTCCTTCTAAACTTGGAGTCCCCGTGCCTTTGGTCACACCATCTAGGCAGATGTAGATGTGGCTGTATTGTTCCTGGCTTAACAGTTGCTCCCTGCAGCAAAACATCCCATAATTTATCATGGTTGTGCCATAGTACCACCTCATAGAAGCATCACCGTGGTAACATTTATAAGTCGCCGTGGCAACAAAGCAACTCTACTACTACTGCAGCCATGCCCAGTGAGCCCTAAACAAGATGGGGGAGATGTAAGACTATTGTGTGTGGGGGAGTGTTGCTGGGGATTGAACCCAAGGCCTTGATACACCATAGTAGGCAAGGGTCCTACCACTGAGTCACACCCCCAGCCCCTTCTACTTTTTAAATTTTGAGACAAGAGTCTAGCTAAATTGCCCAGGCTTGTCTTGCAAGCCTCCTGCCTCAGCTTCCACAGTGGCTGGGACTTGAGTTGTATCCCACCATGCTAGGCTGACAAGAATTTTGAGAACCAGTCCTCAAGATGTCAATTCGCTCTGCAGGTAGTTTGCCTGTGGGACTCTGGACCTCTGTAGCAGAGGCCCTGGCATATCTACTCCAAACTCCAAGTTTCCAAACCATGTGAGTGCTCCAGTTCCTGCTTAGAAATCACCAAGCAAGGTTCTAGGAGCGAGCTGAGCAAAGTGTCTGGCAAGAGATGCTGATGGTCTCACACATTCCAGGAAGAAAGGGCCAATACCTTCTTGGTCCTCTCCACCTTCCAACTGCCGCTGATGGCTCTCACCAGTGAACTCTCGTAGATGCGGTGTCTCCTGACTTACTGCTCCCTTTCCACAACGGATGCCTGACCCGACCACCCACACTACTCTCAGCTGTGCTCCTGTTGTTTAGCCAAGCCCTTCCCATCTCCAGGCACCTGCCATCTCCCAAGCCCCAGGTGCTTCCAGCTGGGAAAGGAGCTACCTGTGCAAGAAAAGCACCTCACTGTGGCCCCACCTGGCCCAGCTCGCATGGGCACAGAGCTTGACACACACCCCTAGCCCACCAAGACACCTGCGAAGAGCCCCAAAGAGATCCAGGGAGAGCTGCATCCTGATGGCCGGGAAAACCTGGCTCCTCCACAGCCACACAGATCCAGCAACTGCTGTTCCCTAGATAACGTCACAGTAGCAGCAACAAGGACAACAACTCCCTTAGGGCATTGCTCTTGGTCAACCGCAAACCCTGAGGTCCCAGAGGGTCCTTCAAAACTGGACTCACGGCCAGTAGCCCTTACTCCATTCTCTGCCTCTGGGGACCACTGGAGCCCCACCTGCAGTGCTCCAGGAAAAGAGCCCACCGTGTGAGGTTCAGAGGGCTGCAGAGACGTGCCGAGGCCTTGGGAACCATCTGGGCCTCAGTGGGCTCTACAGCCAAGCCAAACCCAGTTCCTCTGGGAGCAGCAGGCAAGAGCAATAGGCCACGAACATCTCTGGGAAGTGGGGTGGGGTGAAACCACCCAGATGTGAGTGAGAGGGCAGCAGCTGCCTTGGGTCTGGCCATTCTACTCAAGAAGTATGGAAAGGTCCAGAAGCCTTGAGGGTGGCCAAGTTCCCACCCCTCCCCCCCACAGAACAATTTCACCTTGCCTATATCTCTGGTCTCTCAAAACGAAACAAAACAATGGTTTTATCTGCCTGGGCATCAGACAGGAAAAAAGCTCTCTTCCCCACTTTGGCAATTGTTCCCAACACTGCCCAGAGTCCATGCTGTGAGGTTGCATGCAAGGTCCATCAGAGTTCCTGCCACTTGGGTAAGCCTGCATCTACTAGCAGTACAAGTGACCTTCTTTAGGTCTAACAATAAAGCAGCGCGATTCAGCTCCAGATGAGCTGCAGGGAGGGAGGGAGGGAAGAAAGGTGGGAGGGTGTGTTCTGGGGAGTTGGGGACAGCCAGCCTGAGCGCACATCCTTCCCAGAGCCCCCATGCACCTAGTACTGTGCTGGCGCATCAAGCCTACAACAGCCAAAGGCACTGGCCCATGTGTCTGAGAGGGTTTGGCAACCCCCTCCTCCATGCTCACCCTGCCATTCTGAGTTCACCTTTATCAGTGAGGTTTCTGAGGAATGAAGAGCAAAGCCTTCTCCCATGGCTGACCCACAACACATCCTCCTGCTCTCAAACTCAACCTCCAGGGAGGGGGGGACCTGCTGTGGGAACCGCAGTATCCTGAGGAAGGCAGGACAGAAGCCATCTTTCTTGGATCCTGCTGCCCACTCCCAAGCATGGCAAATGAGCCAGATACCACTGGGGCAAGTGCCACTGTGGGGACAGCTGGCAAGAACCACCCCTCCCCCATGTGGCCCTCTCCACACCTCTGCCACAGTAACTAGGTGTGGAACTAGTGCCTCTTTACAAAAGGCACTGTGTCCACAGAAAGCCCTTTTGAAGATGCCCCCTTCGTATGGCACAATGGTCAGAAGGAGAGTTAGCCCCACCTTGCCCTCCCCACGAGCAGGCGGGAGCAGCCAACTGGACCTTAGGCCTCATTCCCAACCTGCTTCTGTTCATCACTCTGGGTGCTGAATAAGGACAGGGTGGTCCCAACTTTACTTCGGGGCATGGCAAGCCAGTTGCTGGGGTTTACTTACATCTCTCACTGTCATTCTGGTCAGCAATGGCCTCCTCCAGGGCGACCGACTTTGGCTTTTTGTCCTGATTTCCTTTCAACCTTTCCCAGTCGGCTGGGTTGAATTTGCAAACCTCGGAGTCTTTGGTTGCTGGATGGACACCTTCTCTCTCTTTCATCTCCAACTCTGAGAAGCGCATCATTGCACGCTAGAAAGAGAACGGAGACGGAAAAGAAAAAAACAACACCTTACCATAAAAGCTATTTTATGTGCCTTACACTAAAGGAAAGTAGCTTCAAAGAAAAGTTTGCCCAAAACCAACCACAATTTATGAGATACAACTCAGATATTTTAAAGTTTAACAGATAAAATGTAAGAGTATTTACTATATGGAAGTAGCCACACATTGTTTATCCATAAAGTTGTAGTATATAGATATAGATGCTGTGTATGTATAGCCATACATACACTGTTGCATAAAGACAGACATTCTCTTTGGAAGGTAAATAAAACAAAACAAAAACACAATGCAAAGGAAATAAAAGAAAAACACAACAAAAGAGAAACAAAATGCACAATGAATAAAGACGACCATGGCCCACAAACTTCCCTTTGTATATTTGGAAATGAAATTTAACTCAAAAGGTTTATGTAAGATTCTAGTAATAAAAATTTGAAGAACTGACCTCACAGTAAGCAGCGGGTAGACATAAAATACTGTCCTCTTGTAATCCTTCCATCTATGTAATTAAAATGGGCACTCAATGGATCATTTAGATAACTTCATCCATTTTTATAAGCATAAACCAATTTTTTTCTTAACATTGCAAAACAATTTGGCTTTATTCATCTTTTAATTAAAAGTAAAATATCTTAAGGAAATTCCTATACAACATCTATCATAATTCACTAGCAAATTAAATACATACTCTATCCCTTTAAGCGATCTTTTGCTTTCTTTTTGGTGAAAAAATTGCGATTCCCAGACACACTGCTGCTACACACCTCCACCAAATACCAAGTAAGACATCCTAAGCAGTGCTTCTATATATACTTGTTATCTTACAGGCAGAGAAATCAAAGCGATTGATAGGTAAATGTCATGCAGTCTTCTGATATCCTTCATAATAATTAAAACTTGTTATAAGCATTCCAGTGGAGTTCTTACAATCTACAGAATAACTTTAAAAAAGTAGCCAGACACACAAAATATCCATTTAAGAGCTACCACTCACGTTCCCTCACTGAACACATTTCATGTGTAACTCAAGTTACCCATAAGTGTCATTAACCAAATCTGCCTGGTGCCCTGTCCCCCAACCCGTGCACATTACAAAGCTGACCACCCCAAAGGGCCCTGAAGTTCTGGTGGGGGGGCTCACCTGCAATGCACGCTGCTCCCGGCTGAGCTGACTGGAATCTGCATACAGTTCCGTAGTGACACACTTGAACCGGTCACCCACATAACCCGCTGAGTTGGCGATTCGCTTTGCCAGCTTAGACGGCTTCGGTTTCAGAACTTTGCCATCATTTGATTCGGCCTCATCAGCTCCATCTTTGGTATAGGTGGGGGTGATGTCCACACTTGGAGGGGCACCGCCTGCGCAAAATGGTTTGGGATCCTCCTGGGTTTTACCAAAAGTTCCGGTGGGGCCATCGCTCCCCACAGTTTGCTCCAGGAAAGGAGTTGCCACTGGCACCCCTAGATTCTCTTTGTTGGTTCCTGCTGGGACAGTGTCCTTACTTGAGCTGAACACTGGCTGACCTGAAGGCTGTTTAAAAGCATAAGCTTCGTGGAAGTCACTGATGCGCCCCAACTCCTCCCGCAGAGTGATGAAGTCGCGGTGTGGCTGCAAGGTGGGGTCTGTTGAGGGCTTGGTGGGCTCAGCATTCTGAGCCATGATCTCAGTGGGGAAGCTGGCTTTGGACACGCTGCTGGCCTCAGTTTTATTATCAGATTCTTCTCGGAGAAGGTCTACGTAGACGACCTTGTCACTTTTGGCAACAGCCTTCCCTTGATTCCAGCTGGGGTTCGGCTTCAGGTTTTTGTCAGCAGGGACTTCTGGGTGTAACTTGGTACTGCTGGCTTCCAGCATCTCAGAAAACCGATTGCGGAGGGCTGGGTCTTCATAACGGGCTCTCTCATGAGACCGGGACCTCCGCTCTGGTTTCTCCTCCTTAGTGATCTCTAAGGGCGTATGTGGAATCAACATGGGATGCACCATGCCCAAGCCCAGGGCATCTTGATAGGTCACAAACTCTGGCCGGCCTGTGGGCAGCCCATAGGGTAGGCCGGGCTTTGGGGCAAGGTGCCCAGGAAACAGACTGCCATTAGGTAACAACACTGGGTGAGGGTAGACAGGTCCTTTGCCGTGTAAAGAGAGGGGACTTATAGCGATGCCTTCGGGTGCTGGGTAAGGAAGGTAACTCCTGGGGTAGGGAATTGGTGGGGACCTGAATGCCTCATTTGGAGACAGAAATATTGAACTTGGCGGGAGGCCATTCTCGTTTGCTTTGAAACTCAGTTCTGGGTTACTGGCTTTGGTGCCTTTGCTGCTGGTACTGCCACTGTGCTTGGCAGGCGTGGATGGGGGCTGGCCCACGTGCTGAATGACGGATGGTGTGGTGTCCACAGAGCTCCTGTTTGTCTTGGTGCCATCCGTGTTGGCATTGGGGGCTGGCGATGCAGAGGCAGGGCGGCCTGCACTTGACACAGACCCTGAAACATTAGTGATCACAGCTTCTGTGCCACCCATGCGGGGACATGAGGAACTCCGCTGCTGTGGTATGGCCCAGTCCAGTGCCTTGTTTTTCAGGGACATGCTTTTGCCATTGTTCTCTTCATTGGGACTTGGCCCAGGCACCACCCAGGATGAGGGAGCAGTGCTAATGATTTCAGATCTATAGATAGTACAGCCATTTCCTGGAGGAGATAATGTTTCTTTTGGAATCTCACTTCCAGAGAGCACTAAGCCACCGCCAGCCCGGCTGTGCACCAGGACTGTGGGCGCCATCTTTTTCATGTGGTCAGCTTTGGAAGCATCTACATCCACCACTTTAGAAGACAAGTCTAGTGGCTTATCTGTGACATCTTTGGTAGCAGGCTGCTTCTCCAACAGAGGAGGTGAACCCCCATCTTTTCTGTCTTGAACTGTTGCCTTCCGGGGATGCCCAGGCACTGGCTGGGTACTTTCTCCCCCTTCTGCACCTTTGGAATACTTGCCATTGGAGAGCCTGGCCACTGGGAACTCACTGCTGACTGTCATGTACGGCTTTGACAGGGTGACCGAGGGAGATGTAGAGATCCTGGCATAGTGCTTGTGGAACTCAGAATATGTGTCTGCAGTGGGCTGGGTGGGAACATGGACGCGGGGTGAGGGCCGAGGTGAGGGGGGCAACAGGAGAGCTGTGTCCCCGGCCAGGCCACTGGAGATTGCCTTGGCAGAGGGCACCCTGGGCTGTTTACTGTTCTGGATGTGGGGATAGGTGTGGGAGTCGACCGGGTTCCCAGGAGTGACACCCATCTTCCATGGGAGGCTTTTGTCTGCACAATGGACAAGAGGTGGTATGGCTGGGGAGGCTGAAGGCGTTGAGAGCCTCATGGGTGAAGCCAGGGATGATGGGATGTGAGGACTGACGTAGTGAGGGGGTGGCAAGTAGAGGAAGCGTTCCCCATTGGTGCAGACTGGAGAATACAGTGGCTGGGCCAAGCTGTATGACTGCTGAGGTAGCAAGGCCTTGTACATGTTCAGTGAATACTTATTTGGCGAGTCGAGGAAAGGATAGATGGCTGGTGTGGCCCCCTCCATGTAAGGGTTGACCCAGGGCAGCCGCAGGTAACTAGCACCATTGATGTTGAGAGAGCTCTGTTTGTCGCTGGCAGGCCTATCCAAGCCCAGGGTTTCCGCTGCAGCCACAGCACTTTTTTGTATTCCAGGTGGTGTTTTGTATATAGCACTAAAGCCATTTGGGGTTTTTCCAGAGACAGCAGAAGCCTCCACTGTCTCAGGTGTAGTTGTTGGTTTGAACTGCATCTCTGGGTTTCTTTCAGAAGAGAAGCCAAGGCCACCAAGAGTGCTTGTGGCAGCCTCCCGACTCTTTTCTGAGCCCAGTCCACACAAGCTGGAGTAGACAATGTTTCCTGGGACCCGGAGTCCTTCGCGGATGAGGCCTGAGCGGTCCATGCTCAGTGCCGCCAGGCCATCGATGCGATGGGCAGTACTTGCATCCACCTTTGTAAAAGGACAACACATGCTGTTACTTGGGGTACTCGTCAAAGCAGCAGCATAAGCCCCATCAGAGCACTTCCCCCTCCTGCTTTTCCAAACCCCTCTGCAGCCTGCCTTCGTGCCCTTGCCCAGCTGGTTCTCTGGAAATAAGCAAAATGCTGATCGCTTTGGACCAGAGGACCAAGCATTAATCCAGCCAGCTACGAACTCTGAAAACTTCACCTTTTCAGCAAAAATGCTTTGCTGCATTTGAGAAGACACTAACTTCAATTTTTCTGTATCCCCTCATGGACTACAGAGCTCACGCTAAGCCTGTGAGCCTGGTTACGGTTCAAGGAGTAGGTGTGTTCGCTTCATTTGTCCTGGAGGACGCAGGAAGGCATCATTTAACGGGACAAGAAACGATCTTCAGCAAGACAACGGGAATGAAGAACTTTAGCTGTTTCATTTCTAAATCAATAGAGGCCAGGGGTCAAACTGTGGTTGTGCCTTTTGACTTCCTGTCCCTGGTGCCTGAACACACAGCCTGGGTTTCATGTTCTGCTGGAATGGTAAACCCTAAGGGGCTCTGGGGAGTACCCAGCTGGGAGCTCCAATGTGGCGTGTAGCTCACTGAAGACAAGGATGTACATATCCCACCAATCAGGAAGGCCTGGGACCCATTATGGGATAGAGCATATCAAAATGAATGCACCACCAAAATCACCAGAAGTGCCTTGGTGGGGCCCTGTCCTAGGCCAGAGGCTCTCTGCTCAGCTGGCCTTGAGCCCCTCGATGAGCCAATTAATGAACAATTAATTACAGATCACGGATACCCTGATGCCACAGTCCACAGAAGTCATTAATCTCTTACCACGTTGTGGTTCAAAGGATTCTCTTCCCTCAGTTCCAGTCTGGCTTTTGAGGCGTCACCATCATTTACAGGAATTTTCCTATTTAAAAGGACATACCAACTTCATGAGAACACCCATTTCTGTTTTTTTTTTTTGGGTGGGGAGGGGAGGCAGGGTCTAGTTATGTAGTTTAGGTTGGCCTTGAACTCACTATGTACCCAAGCTGACTCTGAAGCTGTGGCAATCCTTCCTCTGCCTCCCAAATGCTGGGATTACAGGAGTGAGCCACTATGTCCAGTGAGAACACTCTTTTCTGAACCCACCTTTCACAGATCTCCCAAGACTAGACCAGTCTCTATCAAATTAGTCTCTGAGGCCTTAACCCTTCCCCCATGACCCATTTTGAAAACTGTTCCTAAAAGGTGACTCAGTTCACCCCAGTGAAACAAACAAGAAAGGCAGGATCAAGAATGGGGACACAGAGACAAGGTGGTACACATTGCACCAGTTGGTAGGGGATGCAACGGTTTCTCCCACATGATATTTTTCTCTAGAAAGGCCAAGCTCTGTCCTAGCCTACTAGCACAGGCTGCCCTGGAGGCCAAAGATGAGGGTCTTGCTGGGAAGCTGGAGAGTACAGTTTGGCCTACTTCATCAACCTCTTTCTACGGTGGTCACCAGGGAAAGTTGTTTGTTTTGCTTTTCAAAACAGGGTCTCACTAGGTACTTCAACTTGGTGAGCTTCCTGTCTCAGCCTCCCAAGTGCTGAGATTATAGGCATACAGTAGTAAACCACCATGTCCAGCCACAGGGCAAAATTTTCAAACTTCCCAAGACAAAATTAGGAACAATGTCCAATGAAAGTGGTCTCCATGGTGATAATGAAATCCTGCGTCTGCCTTTATCAAAATGATGTGGGCAGACACACAAGCATCATACAAAAGTCAGCTACCCCAAGCTGAAAGCCGAAGTGCAAGCCACACATCTGGGCTCGGCTGCTGTAGCTGCCCTGGGACTTGTTATCAGCAACCATCAATAAAGGAAGGCTCAAGGCCAACATTCAAGTCCCCAGGATAAAACTGTTCACAAGCAGCAGAGGAAAACTTCTATCATTACCCTAAAGAACAACACTTCAATCACCTACTTAGTTACCACTACCTTACTCCAAAATGACTAGTTGGGAATCAAAACACACAGCCCCCCAACCAGGCAGGCAGCAGAGGGTAACCCGAGCCCTGGGGCTCCACTGGAAGCAAGGGTGGCCACCTCTCTGTTCATTACTGAGCAAACTATTTGTTTTAAAAGCACATGGAATGCTGATCCACCTGGGCCCACACTCCTGACATTTAGAGTTAAAGCAGCATATAGACTGGGATTAATTTTCCTTCATAAATATGAAATAATAAATTAAGGACGAAAGTGCACTGAAAGGCCGCTTTAGGGGCTAATCTTCTAAAGGGCGGCAGTGCTTCGCTGAGGCAGGTTGCCTGTTCAAACTGTAAATCAAGGGCAGCTGGGTGGGAGACCCCCCCAGCCCTTCTGGGTCCCCTCTGGCTGTGAGAGGGTGAGGAGGGCTTCAGTGCGGGCCCACACTCACCTGTCTTCACTTGTCCCACACATGCGGACCCTCTCACTGTTCATCCAGCTGTGAACGTTACCATACAGGGGGGTTGCTGAAAGCATGTCGTCCTCTTGGATGGCAGCTTTGCTTCAAGCGTCTAGTCTGTGTAGCAAAAAGAAAAATAAAATCCCAGGTGGGTGAGGAAAGGACAGCCAAATGGGGAACTAGAGAAGGCTTCTTCTGAGGTAGTTCCTACAGGATAGGGATGTGCTTGATGATGTGTAGATAGATGTCCATGAGCTAAGGACCCACCTGACCCAAGGAGACATGGGTGGGGTAGTGGTGGTGGTAGGACCATGCAGCTTCCCTGGCACGAGGCTTTAAAGTGAAATGTGTGGCCCGGTGCCAGGCACTGTACACATTTTGCACCAGAAATGTGATGGCCCAAGGAAAAAGTCCCTGTGAAGGTGAAAGGCACAACAGTGAGGAGCTGGCCGCACACAGAGCTCTGGCTCCTTTCTAGGGCTGAACTTCCAAAGCTGCTGTGTATGCAACATACAGATTGGGGGTGAAAGAGTCGGTGGGCAGCTCAGCTGCCCCACCCGAGAGCCCTAAGATTAGATTAAGCACCTAACCGGGTGGTTTTGCCTGGGAGCTGCAGAGGGAGGAAGCTGAGTAATTCAATGACGCTTATTCGTTGAGGACAAGAAATCATTAGCGAGCACACAAGTCTTTGCAGCCCAGGCTGGATGGGCTCAAGTCGGTCAGTCTGCACTCTGGGGAGCCAGGAAATGCCACCCATTTCCCACCTCCTAGGAGGGGGAGGCTGCTGAGGCAGAGGAGCCCAGACCACCTCCCCCCTTACCTTCTCTGCCCACTGCCCCCACCCACATCACATTCTAGTTTGCTGCATGAGTGAAGGGTCAGGACAAGCTGCATTTTATTAACAGGATTATCACGGCGCGTGATTTATCCTCGTGCAGGATTTTAATTGCTCTTTGGAGGTTGAGCCGTTTCTTTTGACTGCGCTTCAGCCCATATCCTGCTGTTAAATGCCGGGTTAATAAGTAGGGGAGCCTTTAATGCCTGGGACCGATGGCCCTCGGCAATTCCCTGCTCACAAACACATCTCAGTTTCCCTTGTCCAGGGCTGGCCATGGCAGTTTTCCACTGGACCCAAACCTGCGTGTGAAATAATTGGTGTGCAGAGCATCAGGGGAACTTTTCTTTCTCCTCCCTCACACACCCACCCACACAGTTTCCGAAAGCCCAAATGTTCCCTAAGTCGACACATTTCCTTTGTTAGCAGGAGAAAATATGCAAATGCTTGCTTTTACACTTCAGCACAGGGAGGAACAGACTGCCAGGTCGGCTGGTTGGAAGAACCAGGTCTGGGGACTCTTCTGCCAGTGACTGTGGGTGGGGGTGCAGCAGGGGCCTGAATCCCCAGCCAGGCCATCCCTCTGCGTGTCTTTGTGCCTCGCTAGGTCTTTGTCCACCAGCACCCCCCCACCCACAGACCATCGTCTGTCTGTTAATCAAAATCCACACACCAACACATCACACAGTTAGTGCTCAACAATGGTGCTGGGAAGGAAATAAGGGCCAGAGGAGGAGACAGAAATCCACAGAGGTGGCACTGGGCAGGGTGAGCTCCTGGGGTGCTATTTCCCTAGGAGGTTGTCTTCTTCAGGCACACCAGCCCTTTTTCCAAGATGCCAGCCACAACTCTAATTCGGGTGTTGGGAAAGCCTGGCAGGCAAGGGGCATTAGGGGCTTTTTATTCGGTCGCACAAATATACAAAGCAAGTGGGGAAGGCCACACCACCAGTGCTGGGCAGACCACAGCACATTCCAGTGCGCACCCTTCCCAGCCACCACTGTCGATTCTACCAACAAAAGGAAAAAAATTCTGGGTGGCCTAACAGAAAAAGAAAGTGGAGCATTATTCCTCAGTGCCAGTGTGTCCTGGTCATGGAGCAGCGGAACCACAGCATGGTGGCATCCCCTTAGCACACACTGAAACACAGACATCCCACTAACAGCAAAGGGGTTGTTTAATCAAGCTCCAGAGGAAGGGGTGAAGACTGAAGCTGTATCTAAGGAAAGAGCCTCAGTGTCCCTTTAGATAAGCTGCTTTGCTAGGAGCAGTGTCACAAGACTGTAACCTCAGTTACTTAGGAGGCTGAGGCAGGAAGATTGCTGTAGGTTCAAGGCTAGCCTGAACTATATAGGAAGAGACTGTCTCAAAAAACCAAATATAGAGCTGACGAACTACTTCAGCGGTCTAAAGTGCCAGCTTAGGCAAGTGCAGGGATGAAGTTCAATCCCTGGCCGCTAAATACATACATATGTACATACATACATACATACATACATACATACATCAAACGAGCTGGCTCCTGCAGATCTCCTTGAGCACCCAGCCAGATTAGAAAAAGGTCTTTAGGGAAACTTACTGAGGAACAAACCAGCAATAGCAGCAGCAGTAGCTGCCACCACCCACAGGATGCCTAACCCCTTCCCTAAAAAGAGCAGTAGCCCCCTCTCTGGAAAGAGGGCTGTTTCAGAGAATGCAGTCTGGCCTGGAGGGCCAGGGCACCATAGCCTGGAGGAGCGTGGGAGCCCTGTGTGCTCATTCTTCTCCAGGGCTCATCCTTCAGGGTTTTTAATATTAATACTGGACAGATAAATTACTTCAGCCATTAGATTGCAGTATTCTCACATGCACAGGGTCAGAGGGAGGGTTAAGACCAGAATCGCATTTTGATGTCATCTCTGTACATGTGGTTTTGGGAAGGAGCTGAGGATGAACGCAAAGAAGCAAAACAGCAAAACAGAAGGGGTACACTGTCAGATGCTATTGCAGACTACACACACACACACACACACACACACACACACACACACACACACACACAATCTCTAGCTGCCCCATGAACTTTTTGTGAACTGTTTAAAAGTGGAGGTCTGTTGAACAAACAGCGGCGCCACTGCCAACCATAATTTCATTGCAACAAGCTAAAGACTTTTAACTCTTCAGGTGCCTGGCCAAAGACAGAGAAAAGTGGTCCTGCCTCGCACCTCCCCAGGGTTGCAAGCAAGGGGTGCCCAAGACCCCGGAGGGATATCTTTGGCAAAGGCCAGCTCCTAAAGAAAAATTACCTGTCACCTACAGCTACCCATAGCCACACCAGGTTTCTCTGAAATGCAAAGTGAGGGACACTGGGGGGGGGGGTGAAAAGGGAGATGATAGCCACAAGGATACCACTTCTGGAATAGGGTTAAAATGGCTGCAGCCCTGGGTTTTGCTTTGTTTCTTTGAACCTCTAAAGCAAAGTGCTTCAAAATTGACTTTGCTGACCCTTGGCCTTGGGATAAGGTGGAAAGGAGGGAAGATCTGATGACAGATAGAGCACCTCAAGGCCCCAGCTGCTATATGTAAGAGATGCATGTGCTCTCAAGGTTCAACTCCTGCTTCTAGAAGTGCCAAGAAGTGTGAAGTCACACATGAAAAGCACTTTACAAGTGCCAACCTATTCCCGGTGTGAGCTGCTAGGCTATACCCTGGCATCAGGTTTTGACTCTTCCAGCAATGGAGAAAGCGCCACAAGAAGGCGAGATGGAGAAAGATGAAGAAGCCAGACCAGCAAGAGGTGGTTCCTAAAGAAAGACTGAAATACACCCCATTGCCTGTCACAACACCCAGTTCCAGGGAGAGACCTGGCTTGCACATCACAGGCACACAGCGAGGTCTCGGCTTCAGTGGTAACTGAAGGTGTGGGAGTACTGGGGTCACCTGGGCACACTTTTTGAAGAGGTCATCTGCTTCATAGCCAAAGCTTATGGTTCGAGCACCTGCATCCTGACCCTGGGGAGAAGAGCTTGACTGCAAGCAGGACAGAGTTGGTTAGGAGATCCCCACCCCATCCTCAAGAAGCGGTACTGCTACCCTTTGGGAAAGCAGCCGAGGTGGCACCACGGGCCCCAGGCTGTACCCAGGTCCATCATTTCTTAGGTTCTGGCCATTGGGACAAAGGGGAGAGCACTTGTTTCTTTCCAGGCCAAGATTTTCCCTGCAGACAGCAGCAGCCAGGTTCAAAAGAAAGAGCAGGAGCAAAGGGCAAGGGGGTGAGTGAACAGTATGGTCTCCCTCCTGGTCCTCCTCCTCCCACTCCAGCTCCTCCTGTACCAGGTCACTTTCCACTGCCCCACCCCCAAGGCAGCCTGTTTGCCCATTCCATTCAATGGGAACCAATAATATGGGGAACATTACCTTGGAAATGGCCCCTCTCTCCCAAAATCAAGCCATGCCCCTCACTCTCCACACACATACTGATGGTGCCCCATTTTTTGTTGGGTTCTTTTTTAAGTTGTCTCACTAGCATCCTACCCCATCAGCCAGTTATCCAACCAGTGGGCAAAAGGGCTAGACAAGTTTGCAGTGGCCTCCAGCTCAGATGGCCCAACAGGCACCAGCGTGCTGGGTTCTCTTCAGGGGATGAGGTCTCACTGCCTACATGGCTGGATCTAAGCAGAACACGCAGAAAGAACATGGTCATCAAAGCCTCCCCTCCCCCACAGTTTGTCTCTGGGCAAGTGTCTGAACCTTTCCAACCCTGGTGCACTCTGTAAATATTTGGCACTGTGTTTTCCAGGGACTCAGCTGCACTATGGACCTGAGTTTTGCCTGGCAATAGCTAGTGCAGGCCATGCTTCACCTCATTAGACAGCATCTGATGGCAGTGAGTGGGCTGGGGACAGCCCCAGAAGCTGAGCCTGGTCACTGCACAGAGCCATCACTCCATCCTGAGGGTGGGCTCAGGCAGCTGATGTCCTTTAGTGGGAGTTTTATGAATTTTGTGGAAGCCAAAACAAGCACCAGCCCTTCCTGGGGTGACGGCAAACCCAGACTGAGTCACAGCAGCACAGCTCCCAGTGTCAAGGAAAGGAGGGAGGAAGAGATTCCTATTTTAGGATGTTGGGGCTTTGTGGGGGTAGGAGATGAGAAGGAAAAGCTTTCTCACATGTGCAGTGTGGGCGGGTCCTCCAGGCCTGCTTTGCCAGGGGTATGCAGTTATCAGGACCTGAGCCAAGTGGCTTCCGTGGTACAGGGAGGTTTGCAGGCCTGGTCCCTCCCTGCACTGCATGGGGCTAGGAGATGTGACCCAGCCAAGCCCAGCCAGGTGTTACGTCTTGGCACACTCCAAGCCAGCAGCCCTGGCCTTTCAAGCATCCAGAAGCTTACTGACCTCCTCCCAGAACACCTGGGTCAGAGCACAGTGAACTTGCTCTGGTAACAGAAGAGAGGGAGAGGGGGTGTAGGGTGCAATTGGGTCTGCAAAAAAGAGATTTTCTCATGACTCTTCAGACTCTCCTCTGCCAAGGTCCCAGAGTGGGAGGCAAACAGGGCACACACCCACAGGCTAGAGACATGGAACGTGCCCCTATCAGGTCTTCCAGGAAACTCCAGAAGTCTCTCCCTGAGGGGCCATCCCCTCAGATCCCATACTCTAGTTAATCCCTCCGACCCTACAGCTCAGTATGCCGTTCGGTGGGCCCTCTTCTCCAGCTTCTACCAAAACTCTTGCACCAGGCTGTAAATCTCCGACAAAAAGAAACTTTGGATGGGTCCCAGGAGAACCCAAGGAATATTGCCAGGCCCATCCAGGAATTGGCAGTGCAGGCCCCTCCCACCAGCATTCTGACTCCCCTCTGGTCAGATTGGAGGGTGCTTCTCTGGAGGCCTTCTCTAGAAAGTCGGGAACCTGCAGCACAGCCAAGTGCCAATTGTGAAGAGGGGAGGAAAGGTGCTGCGGAGACTTCTGAGGAGTGGGCACACTAACTGGGACTGACCAGAGGAGGGTGCCTGGCAGGGTTCATGTACTTGCCCTGTTGGACACCACAGGTGTAGAGTGTATACTTTCCCTTCTCTTGGGATGGCCTGTCCTGGTATCTTGTTTCACTCACTTCCCTGGACAGTTGGGCCACACTGGGAGTCAGGGACCCACCTGTGTATTCAAGATGGGAAGAGGTGAATTTGGAAACAGGTGTTCCTCAATAGCAGGCCACCTAGCAGTGGAACCCTAAGGATGTCAGGAATTCCCCTTACTCCTGGCCTCCAAAACTCATACAGCCTACTGTGGGTCTAGTCTCTACTCCACCTGGAGGCAGACCCTAAACAAACGCTCCACATCTATGTCCTTCTGTCTCCATCAAGGCTTTGTAGCAATAAGTCATTTAATGCCACCCCTCCCAACAGAAAGGAACAAGCTATACTGTAAGGCTAATAACTGCTATCATTAGAATATACAGGAAGCACAAAGGAACTTTTATCACATAAAAGATGCATATCCTCATTGACTGAGCAGAGCCTGGGAGTCCTGGAAGGTTGAGATGAGGGACACCCACTGTCTTTACAAGGAACAATAGGAAACCCAAATCTGCCATTCAGTTTTGGAACTCATAGCACCCCGAAACATATCTGTGGAATGACACTCTAGAGGTCCATGAGTTTTTGTAGTTGTTCAGGGCTTAATTACTCCTTCTTGATCCGTGGGACTAGACACGACATCGCCAAGGTTAAAATGCCCCGAACAGGGCCGAGCAGATGTGAGCAAACTGGCAGGCTCGCAAATGAGGCCTGCCTCGGAGCACGATAACAAGTGACTAATACATTGCATATCACTGAAAGAAAATTATTTTTCTCTAATTTGCATTTGCTTGGAGGTTAAAAAAAAACCCAAGCGAGTCCCTCCTTACAAGCGTGAGCCTAAATCCTGGAAATACAGCCTGGCTGCTTTAAGAGAGCTGGAAGGAGGAAAAGACTGCCAGTGTTTTGACGTTGCAGGCTTGTTTATCTTTCCGCCTTTCCTCCAAGGCGAAACTCGTTCTGCAAGCAACATTCCTACAGAAAATGGCACACGTCATAAAAAGAGACCAATTTATAGAACTGGCACCGAAGTTCATGTATCACTCCAGAAGCATCTCCCAGCTCCCCGCAGAGAACCGTCTAGATTCAGAAGTCCACACTAAAACTCAGAAGGTAGATGTGGGGATGAACTACATTTGTAGTATCCTGTGGGCTCTATTCCCAGGCTTTGTTTCCTATGTAGATTGAATTAAGTCAGCCCTAAATATTGGTCCAAGCCCCAGGGGTGTCCAAACTCTTATCTTAGTATTCCTGGAGACTGAAAGTTTACACTCAGTTTGGCCTGGGACAGTCCAGGGTTAGACCTATGTGCATTGCCAAGACTGGTCAGGCAGGTGATAACTGCCACCAACAACCCTCCTCCCCAACTCTGGGGTCTGTCTATAGGCTGGGCAAGGGGACCAGAACTCAGAGAAAGTACTGCTGGCAGGCCTCAGGATTGTACTTTTGCATCCTGCTGCTGAAGGCAAATGTGTGTGGAAAACAGGAAGGCTAAAGGACAAGAGTCACTAAAAGTCAGCCTGTAGTATCCTTTCCCCAGAAAGACACTTTCCTTTGGGTCCTGAACCTACCCACCTGCATGTCCACTTGGAAAAGTGTCCAGACACAATGTCCGCTGTCTGTAACTTGTGCGAACAAGAGGACCATTTTGGAGAGGAACAAGGACCTTCAGGAGCCTCTGCCACCTCCAGGAAGCCTTGTTATTAACACATACTATACTTTCTAATAAGCTTACTTAAGGAGCTGGAAGTTCTTTTCCCAAATCTTACAAACTCTGTCACAAGTAACTGAGGATCCAGGTCCATGGATCCTGGCCAACCCCTTCCAAAAAGTGACACTCACAAGTCCAGCCACCTCTGCCTAACAAGTTCCCTAAGCCACAACAGACAATGCACCCCTCCCTGGCCCTGTGAAGCCACAAGGGTATGCATCATCTAGGATGGGTGTGTGCATGCGGGTGCTGCTGCTTCTGAGCTCGTGCTCTCTTCCGCATCTGAGGACAAGCTGGCCAGAAAGTGGCGGCCACCTCGGCAGCTCTGCACAGGCCTGCAGGCCTGCATAGTGCACGCTTTGTGTAAGTGCTGAGGAGGCGCAGCGCGGCTCGCGCGCCAACAGCTGTCACATTATTTGCACTCCCTGTAAACAGCCTTCACATTCCCCCCTTACCACATAGTTAAAGCCAGACTAACAATCCACAGTTAGAGATCAAACCAACAACAGCACCATTGTGTCTGCCTTAGCCTTCGCACCAAGCCCAGCAGCTGGCAGGTTTCTCCGGAACAAGGGACCCCCTCTCCCTCCACCCCTCCGGGCTCCAGCCAAGGCCAGCCAAGGCAGCATGCATTTGTCAGTGCTGCATGTTAAAGCCAAAGAGCACCGCCATTTCGCAGATTTCTCTGTGGTCTAGCAGCGTTCTCCCAGAGTCTGTGCCGTTTGGTAGCCCGCGGAAACATGATGGGAAGAGGTTGCTCGGATTCCCAGGACACTCAGCCAGCCAAGCCAGAGTTCCCCTGTCTTGGCCAGGCTAGAGTCAGGACAGGGAAGCCAGGGGCTCTGTGGTTTGTGCAGGCCCCACCTAGGACAGACTCTGGTCTTTCGGAAATTGCCCAACTCACTGAATACTTACTGGCCGCCCCACTGATCAAAATGTCTCCTTTATGATTTTTGGTTAAGTTGAACATTTCCATAATCGTCATTATTAGCGCAAATTACACGCCTAATAGGTCCTTAAATAGATTTTAATTAAATAATCATACAAGGCTCATTTTATGACTTAAGAAAAGCATTACTTTTCGTTATAAACTTTCCAGCAAGATATGGCATAATGATAGCAGACAAATACTCTGAATCATCAATAACCAATGGGCAGACTGACCCGAAATGGAGTCCTGTTGTCCCTTCTGGAACTGAAGGTGAGACCAGATACACTGTGGTGGCACAACTTTCAACTTTCCTCCTGGGAAGGAGAAGGATTCTGCCTTCTCTCTGGCAAACCCCCTTAACCATCTGCAGCGGTTTCTCCAACTAGTAGCTTCTAGAGACCACCCCTCCCCAACCCCACCCATTTTCCACCCCCAGTCTGCTGAGAGCAGCGGTGCAAAGCAGGCAGGCTGTGCTTGTTAAATGCTGTGTAAAATGCTGTTAATAAAATAATAAATACAAAGGATAGAGGCTGCTGGGTCCAGGGGTGTTTTGACTGGAAATGCCTTGGCACTTGTCATGTGTTTATGGGAGGGCAGACAACTCTAGGATTTACATAGTTTGGACATTTCTGTACTTCATTTATTCTTTCCTAAATGACGTAGGCCTTGAGCTATTTCAAGTTTGCATTTGTACATAACTGTGAAATGCCTAGGAGTTTCTCCAATTAAACCAAGTTTTAAATCAGCCCCAAAGCTGGAGCATACTTCTCTAGCTAGCCAGACTCCACCCTCAGCCTCTCGGGCTGGAGAAAACAAACAGACCCTCAAGAACAATCCTCAGGCCCTCGAGCTCCCCATCTTCAACATCCCCGCTATTCCCAGGGCTCCCAGGGCAAAGGTTAAGGTGTCTTTAGATTCCAGATCTGGCTGGGCTACACACTGTGGCAGTCCTGGCAGTTAGGCACATCCTGTCTATACACTACCTCTAAAATAGTGAACTAAAATGGGGGCGAAACTGCTGGTCTGCTCACAAAACAATGTCAGCAAAGGCTGACAGCAAAGGCCTTAGAGGGACCAGGGATTCGTGCCTACTGAAGCTCTTTCAGCACAAAGGCTTTTAGGGGAAGAAGGGAAAAAAGAGGGGGGAGGGGGAGAGAAAGGGAGGGAGGACTTCTGTTTCAGAGCAGGCATCCCCTGAGAGTCAAGAACCAAGTGTAGCTTCAATCAAACGCTGACTTCCCCTTTGGGAGTCGAGTATGAAACCTGATCACAGTAGCTTACTACCGGCCTGGATCCATACAGCTCTGGTTTTCTTCTCATGCTAGTAATTTTTTTAAATACATATCGATATAAAAGAAGCAATCCCTGGCAGACTTTATTGAAAACCACACTGAGTCCTCATAACATCCGGACTTAATCCCTATCAAACAAACCACAGCACCTCTGGCCTCTGCAATGGGCCACCCCCTCTTACCTCTTCCAAGCAGGTCTCTCCCCTCCAGCTGCTCCTATCCCTTCCCCTGAAATAATGACGGGAAGACTTGCCAAAGAGCACCTATACTGGTTCTGGAATCAATTCTTAACCATATAATGATCCTACTTAGGAAAAAAAAAAAGCACAAGTCCTTTCATATGGAATCCTTTAAAAGGCAGAATGCAAAGAACTATAACAAAGGGAAAGAGGAACCCACACAGAGGGACCCAGAGGAATACTGCAGGAGGGAACCTTTAGCCTGCATCCTCTGTGGCTGGACACTGGCCTGGCTGGTCTGGGGTGGGGGGTCTGGGGCAGCAGGAAGAGAGCAGCAACCTATAGGAACAGAACCAGTCATTCCAAGCAATTATTAATCCTTGGGGCCTACTATGTGCAGAGCATTCTTCTTTGATCCTAAAAGTGGATAATTATTCCCAGTCTTACAAATGAAGAAACTTACTGAGGCTCAGAGGCCATAAATAACTTGCCCCCAAGGTCACACAGCTAGTAAAAAATGGGCCACGGTCAAACTCAGTCCTGGAGTTGCGGAGAGGAGCCAATTACTGTTCTAATTGCACCCTGTGAAATCCCTGCTTTCACATACTGTCTCCTCCAAGAAGTTTGGAAGGGTTCTCAGGGCTCGCACACCCAAGCAGAGTTAAAGACAGCGCCTACCTCCTATGTGACTTGGCCCTGACTGAGCCTTAGGAGCCCAAGTTTCTCCCACACCCAGTCACTTCTGGGTCCACTTCAAAGTGTTTCCCAATTTCCCCCCACATCCTACAAACCCTACACTGAAATGACCTGGTGTGAGGCTAAGGCCCAACAGGACACTGCTTTCCTTTCCTCAGGGTAGGTGGGTCAGCTACTCTTGAGATGCCTGGAAAAGTGCTGACTACTGGTACTAGGAACTGGGTTTGCCACGCTAGTTTTGCCACATAAAGCAACAAATCAAATTATCTCTACACAGAGCAAAAGCCCTTTGGAGGGAACTCGTACGCCTGAGTCTCCTAGGTTTTAAAGGAAATGCCCCAGGGACCAGAGTGGGGACAGAGGAGGGATTTAGAGAGCTAGCTTGCAAGATGTCAGGCCCTAGTGGATCCTCTAGTGATCCTACAAAGCTCTAAGCCCGGAGGCAAGTTGGGGGGTGGGGCGTCTTTCCTTTCCCCAATCTTTCCACCGCAGAGCGCTAGGCGACAGGCCTCAAGGGTCCAACATCCGGTCCCCATGCTATCCTCAATTCCTTGGTGTGCTCCGGGCTTTCAGATGCCCCAGGAACTACCTACACCAGTCGACGTCTGCAGGTTCCAACGCCAGCTCAGCTTGGTGGGGACAGGCAGGGGTACAGGACATTCGGCTGTCCTGTGGACTTCCCAGTCCGCGACCATTCGCTCGGCCAGCTGCCGAAGCTCCAGATGTGCGAAATGGCCTCGCGGCGCGACAGCAGCGGCGGGTGGCTCACCCTGCTCGCCAGCTGAACACGCCCCTGAGGCTCGGCGGCCCCTGGCCTTGGGCCAGCTCTCCGCAAGTGGCATTCTCTTTTTTAAACTTTCACAGTTTAGGCGAACGGGCCAAGTTAGCAAGCGTCCCTTCCTCCAGGTTCGGGTGAGTCTCCTAATCCCTCTGGAGAGGTGGGGGGACCTCCCGGCACAACTATCCAGGGACCACGGCGGACTTTTCCTTCTCCACCCTACCCTACCCCTCCAACCTAGGCCATCTGGAGCAGGCGGCCTCCGAAGCGATCGCCACCCAGCCGAGCCTGCGAGCGAAGCGTCCGGAGACGAACTCCCCGCAGCCCCAACGGCCCGCTGCGCTCATGAAGCGCGCCCTCCACACTCACGCTCTCTCCAAAGGTCTAACGCTTCACGAGGGGGAGGGGGAAAGAGCGAGGCGGGAATGGGGGAAGGGCTGCTTTTTTTTTTTTTAACTCTTCAGAGGCTAGTTTTTGGTGTCCCTGGCACGACTGCAAATGCCCCAGCAGAACAATAGGAATGGGGGGTGGGGAGTGCCGGAAATGGTGCAGGAAGACCACTATAAACCTCACCTTCCCATCCCAGTTACTATTAGCTTGGAAAAGACTCCGGCACCTTAACTGCAATAGTGCCTTTTTATAACTTTTCCCTGAACACATCCCCCTCCCCACATTATGAAACTACAAAGGCAAAAAGATCGCTCGCAAAGTTGTGACCTCCTGAAGCTTTAGAGCTTCTCATCTGCTCTGCCCCAGGCGCCCTGACCTGACTCACCCCTCCCCCAACAGTTCCCCCGTTTTGCACCTAGACAATAAATTTAGTTTAATTTAGCTTCCGGTCTTTAATTTTAGCAGGTCTCCTTTTTGCATGCAAATCAATATGGCAATTACCATCTAAAAGCTCGCCCAGCCCCGGGTCAATGTAAATTGATCATTGTCCGCCTTCCACAAAATAACACCGGAGTCTGTGGTGCATAATGAGATTATACTGGAAACTGTCTTTTAGATCACAAATTATATTTTATGCTGTCAGGATCTTCTCCAAGCGGACTTCCCGCTTGTCTAATCACAGGGAGCCCAATCTCTGGATGCCGGCTGGAGAGACACAGCTTAAAAAAAAACCAAACCTCAACAAAGTGAAGACCCCCCCATTTGTGAGACCCTGTAACTGGGATCACCCGGAGATGAGCTTGTGCCCCGAGAGAGGAGCCTTCTATAGAAAGATCGCAGAAGAGCATCGTTAATAATGAACTCCTACCCTCAAGTTAGATATCCCTTCCTGAGGATCACGTAGAAGGCAATCAAGAGAAAACTGTAGGGGGCTGACCATCAGCACACCCTCCGGCTGACACATTCGGCCTCGGCTGCTACAGGAACGATAGAGTAGGCCAGACACTAGCACTGAGGCTTCACCTGACTTCACTATCTAGGCCTCACCAAGGCGGCTGGCTTTGCAATCAGACGGAATGCCCTCTGCCATAAAAACTGGCAAAGAACCCAGGCCGGGCGGAGGCTCTCCAAGCCTCTCCACTCCTGGGAAGGGCCCCCGCCAGGCCCGATCTTCCAAACGGTCAGCCAGAGCTGCGCTGCAGAATAGGACCTCTCTCCGAGAGTGCGGATCTCCCGCCTCCCTCAGCGGCCCCCGGGGCACGGGTGTGACCCTGAGGCCTAACAAAGGGCCTTCTGAGCTCCTCTCGGCCCAGCGCTGGCGGGGGAGGGGTGGGGCGCTGAGGCCTAGGTGGACCCACGCGTTTCCCCGCTTCATCGCGCTTGTCTAGGTCGCTAGGCCAGGCGCCCTCGAGGAAACCACCAGGGTGGCATTGTCGCAGGGGCTGCTGGGCATCGCTGGGTACCCCAGAAGACCGTTCTATGCTCGAGGCAGCACTTCAGCATTTCGAGCCTCCAGCCCAGCCTGCGGCCTGGCCCTGCCCCGCCCGGCCCCGCCCGGCCCGGGCTCCACCCAAGTGCGGTCTTCCCAATAAAAACTGGAATTCCCGGCTGGGCTTAGACAAAGAGGGACCGCAGCAAATCGATGCCGCGGGCAAACTAAACCCTCGCCGGAGTTTACTTGCGCGTCTGGGGTCACCGAGGCGCCTGCTAATCCATCCTACATAGGCCGTCCCGCCATGGTCTCCTCCAAGGGGAAAAAAAAAATTAAAGCATGCCAAAATGAAAGCATACCTTCCTCCCATTTTTTCCTCCAAGAGGCCGCACTTCAGCTCCGCCTTCCTGGGTGCGCCATGCCCTATCCTACTTAGGCTAACAGGACCCTAGCAATGCCACATCTCTTCCCGACCACAAAGTGGCAAACTACTCTTTTTCCTACCCCACCCAGGAACTCAGGGTTCATGAACTCCAAATGTCTCCAGGATCCCTCAGACCTACTCAGCACACACTCTCCTGCCCAAACCAACCAAAGTAGCTCCACTGAACTTTGGGAAGCCGCCCTACTTTGCTTAGTTTTTGGCAAATACATTACTTTCCTGTGAATTCCAATATGAATGTGGTTGTGTGGCCCACACTTCCGCACCCCACGTTAGTTTCACCTGGTAGGAAAGTCTTTCGCATTGAAGAGGTTTTGTAATTCAGCCTGTGCATCTAAGCATGGATGTACGCATATGAATGCTTTTTGTGTTTCCAAGTGACCCTCTTCACACCTTTAAATGGGCTTTTTGTCTCTAGAAACTGCACTTACAGAAATTCTGCCCCAGTTTCCGGCTCAACCAAGTCTGATATTTTTTTCTCTATAATATGGCTACACATTTCTGTATTTGCATACCCATGTTTACATTCCTCTTGGCCAGTCCTTTATCTCTTATGTATCTCTTGTCCCATTTGGACACTGGAGCCCAAGTGTCTTGATTTGTCTCAACACATGTCAACCAGGCACACAGCTTAATCTGACCAATCCTGTCTAACCCATATACCTCCTTGCTACTAATATTCTTACTGTGTCTATAATGTGGCTCATTCCTGGGCTAGACCAGCATGGGTTTACAGTTTAAGTGTAAATCCCTTAGGCCATAAACCCTTAAAAGAGAGGGGAGGCAGGAGACAGTGGAATGTCAGTAATGAGCTATTTATGTATAGGGTAACCTACCCACCAATTTCAAGCTCTGGAAAGAACTAATATCTGCAGAGTTGTATTAAATTGGTAGACCAATCCAATATTAGCCCCATATGTGTATACAAGTGATGGATCTCGATGTAGTGTCCAGACTGCCTCTATTTGAGTCTTTTTCTGCACATATCTTGTCTCTTAACTCTCCACAAGTTCATGGCTGAAAGTTATGTATTTGGATAGCAACTCAAGGACCCCTGTTCCTGTTCCCCCCAACTGCATACCTGTATATCGTGGCCTGGCACCTCAGGCTCAGATCCCTAGTTAGTCTGCAACCATTTCAGTGAGAGGGCCCACCCAAACACAGCTCTGTGCAGACTTTCCCTTCCTTGAAGGACAGCAAAAAATCTGAGCTCTACATCTGTGCCTCACAGACCCAGTTCCTTAAGTGAGGTGCCCATTGTGTGTGTTCACAGTTCCCCCCCACACAAGCACCCGGTCAACATACATCGTTTAGCAGCTCCATTTGGTTTGTGGAAGAATCGAGCCCAATGTGCCAGGATGTAACCAGGCAAACACAGAAGAGAAAAGAAAACCCTAGGCCCAGACTCCCGACCCCTCTCCTCCCACGGGCTACTCTAAGCCTCCAGGACTCTTTTCCTAGATTCTGCCCTTTCCGTAATACACTACCTCTATGGCCCGTAAAGGGTTAAGAGAAACCTCGCAGCCTTCCTTCCACCCGGCTCGCCGGGCCTGCAGACTAGCTTGTTCACTCGCTGCTCACGGGAGTCTGCTGCCGTCTCCGTGCTCCCCCCCCCACTCGTCCTTCAGCCGGGAGGGAGCCTGCATGCCTGTCTAGACCGATCTATCACCGGCACACCAACAACACCCGCGAGAGGGCGGAGACCCTGCCAGGTCCCCTGGCCCGCACGGTTCACGGCGGGCAGAGCCCAGGGAGCGTGACGGTGCCTGTGGGGTGGGGGCGGGGAGCCACAGGCGCTGGCGGCCGGTAGGGTCCTCCCCAACCGCTGGCCCCCGTACACCCACAGCCCGGCTGGCAGGGGCACAGCCTCAGCTCTGCACGCTGGGCAGTCCTATTTTTATCTTGTCTAATCCCAAACTGGGCGGGGAGCACAGGCGTCGTGCTTAGAGAACAAGAGATAGGCGAGGGAGGCGGGGAGGAGCAGCCAGGCAGCGACGCGAGAGGGAGCGAGTTAAAGACACAGCGGAGGCGACCGTGAGCAGGAAGAAAGAGCGGGCTGAGCGGGCCTCGCGGCGCCGCACGCAACGCGCCGCCCCGAGAAGTTACATTTGCCTCCCCGCTGTCCCCGGCTGCGGTCCTCTCTTTGCTTTCCAGCGGCGCTCTCCGCAGCCTGGACCATGGGGCCCGGCCTATGTGGGAGGCGGAGGCCAGGCCAGCCCTGCAAAGGGCTGGAGAGAATCGCTAATGAGCTGTGCGGCCCATTGATCCAGAGAACACTTCCTAATTAACTCTCAGTCACCTACTGCTGACAGCGCCTCAAAGGACAGCGATGGGTCCGGCCGAGCGCCTGGCGCCCCAACCCCGCGCAGCCCCATAACCATGCCAGGCAATTCGTGTGCGTGACAGTATACACCCGCACGCTGAAGGCCATCCTAGGATTAAACCTGGACGGCATATTAATTATCGCCTCCTGGTTTCCTCTACGTACTGAAATCGTGCCCAAAATAAACCCGAGAGCCAATCCTGCAAAGCCCGGACCAGATAACAGGTCGGGGCGGGGTGCGGGGGGGTAGCAAGAAGGGTCTAGAAGTGAGCATTATTCCCCAAGTGTCCACGTACAGGAGTCTCTGAGACCAACAATTAAGATGCCTTCCCCACATACAATTTTGTTGGCAAAACCGAACCCAACACCTTCTAAGGGTTGATTTCGGCCCGCGGTGTCCGTTTCCAGTGTCACAGGAAGTGTCAGATGGCTAGAAATACCCAACTCTGTCTGCGCTCACCACACTCCCGGGTGGGCCATTTCCTCCTCATTTTACTCCCAGAACATTTTAAGGGTTTTTCTCCAAGGGGCTATCCCCACAACCAAGTAACAGAACCTCGATCCTAGCCGCCTCTCAAGAAGAGGGTAGAAGAGTCACATAGCCTGAGCTGTAGTCTAGACTCAGAGGCTGTGCGAATACCTATTTGAAGCGCTGGTTTCTTTTTAAGATTTGTTTTCAAATACACATACCCTCCTCCTCCCTTCTCCGCTCTGCTACCCCCCCACACACACCTCCAGACGTCGGTGGCGCGCACCCTTGCGCAGGGGCACTCACACAGCCTCTAGCTGGATCGCAGAGTTTCTGGCAAAGACTCATTAACTGCAAATTAAGCCTTGCCGGACCACGGCCTCTGCGCGATCAGACTCGGCTGTCTTCGGACCCGGCTACGTGCCCCCCTTGAGCGTTCGGGCAGCGGGAAGCCCGCCGGGACCTCGCGTGCCTCAAGCCGCTCTACTCCACGCACAGCGCCCCAATGCTCTGTTCGTAAACACCAAGAGCTCTTTGCCGGCGCCCGGAGTCCCCGAGTTGGCGGAGGCTCTGCGGCGCAGCCTCCCCGCCCGCTCCCAGTGCGGGGCCGCGGCGCGTCGGCGCCTCGCCCTCCTCGCCTCAGCCGAGAATCGCGCTTGGGTGCGCAAGTTCCTCTTCGCCCTGAGCCTCTGCACCGCACGCCCTCCGAGTGGAACCAACTTCCTCTGGCCAGAGACTTCCACACACCCGTCAGGGATTGCCAGCGGACTCCCCACAGCCTAGCAGAGGGCCCAGATCTCGCCTCCCTCTGCCCTCCCCGCACACAAACAACATTCTATACTCACCCCTAGGGGCTCATAATTTAAAACCTACCCCCAGCTTCCCGAGGAGAGAGACGGTGGGAGGGGGTCCAGGATTAAAATATTAAAGGAACAGTTACAAAACAAAAGCGTCTGACCTGGAGTGAGGGCGCACCGGCCCAGTCCGAACCTCAGGCTCTGCGCGATCGCTTATTAGTTTTTTTTAATCCACGTGATTCGCGTTTTGGGGTAAGCCAAGAAAAACCCGGGGCTCCCCTCCCGAGTTGTGCGGCGGCGACAGGTCGAGCTCTGCTCGGCCCCAGGTGCCCGCCACACACCCTCGCACAAGCACACGCCGTCGTTCCACTTGGAAGAACCAAGGGCCCCCGGAGAGGGGAGACAAGGCGGTGGCGGCGGCTGGGGGTTTTTACGTTTCTTTCCCGAGTCGAAAAAGAAAGCAGACGGGAACTCGCCACCCTCCCCTTCCTGCTCGCAAGCTAACGCCGAGCCGAGCTTCCCAGCTTCCAGCCCAGCCCCCCCCCCGCGCCCCACAATCCGCGCTCAGCGGCGACCGCGCTCCCGCGCAGACACACAGGCTGCAAACTTCCACTCGGCGAACTCTCTGCTCTCTTCCCAACCCCTTGGGATACCGTAGCCCACACCCCGTTGCTCCCCTCCTTCCCTGGTGCCCACGCGGGACCACCGGCGTTGGCTATATTTCTAATAACTTACAGCTATAAGATAAAAACGAAAGCGAGCGAGGCAGCTCAAGAAAAGCGCAAGGCAAAAATCTTGGCGAGGTCCACGAGACTCAAAGGAATCCGGGCGGGCTGAGGCTTCGGGGAAAGGGGCCGACTGCAGTCCGCGGAGCGCTACCCAGCCCGCAGCCTGCCTGGGGAAAGGTGTTCGGGGCACTGACCTGAAATCCCCAGTCGGGGAGTAGGCACGGAGCCTGCGATCCTGCGCTTTCAAGTTTTCTCTGGAACGGAGTCGAGGCAATGAAGAGGAGCCGAGGGCGGTTGGTTGGGTGGGGAGAGGTGTGCGGGGCTCAGAGCTGGCGACGCTAACGAGCGGAGACGGAGCCGAGCCGAGGAAGCGCGGCGAGCAGCAAAGTTTGCCGTCCCCGGCTGCCCGCAGCCTGCTTACGGCGCCGCGCTCGCTGCCTCCCTCGCCGTCTGCTGCCAGCCGGTTGCCCTCGGGGTCGGCCCAGCCGAGGGGTGGGCTCTGGGCCGCGTGGGGGTGGGGCGGGGCGGGGCGGGGCGGGGCGGGCTTCGAGCTTCAGGGCAGGTGGCGACAGTCCCGCGCGATCCTCCTGGCTCCCGCAGCTGGACTGGACCCGGCCAGGCTCAGCAGCTCCCGCGCCGCCGCTGCCGCCCGCGCTCGGGCAGGAGCCCCAGCGCCATGTTGACGGTTCGCCGCGAGCGCCCGCTCAGGCAGTGTGTGTGTGTTGGCCAAGTCGTCCCTGCGCGGCGACAGCGCGGCTTGGGCTCTCCGCCCGGCGGCTCGCGGGCTCCCCCTCCGCCGCTGCCCGCCTCGCTCCCGCTCTCGAACGCAGTCTAGACTCCGGGCGAGTCTTCCCCGCAGCCAAGGAGCTCGGTGAGGAGCGCAGCTCTGCCTCACCTTGCCGCTGGGAGCCCGGGCTCCGTCTGCCGCTGCACGCCGCGATCCCAACGCGTCCCCCTCGCTGGATCCCTCCTCTTCCTCCTCCCCCTCCCTCTGCCCGCCCTCCCTCCTTCCCTCCCAGCAGCCGCCTCCCCTCCCCCCGCAGGCGCAGCGCTCGGGCGACAGCCGCCCGCCCGCCCGCCCGCCGCCGCCTCCAGCTCTCGCAAGTTTGAGCTCCCCCAGTCTCGGCTCACCCTCCGCTGCGGCGCCTCCACGGTGGGGTTTCGGAAGGGGTGATTCCCCAAGAAAGGTTTGCCCGAGTTTCCCGGGCCGTCATCCGTTCCTGGCCTGGAGCATTTTGGCTTCTCCACGTCTGAATCCTGGACCACCTGGGTGGTACCCTCCCCCCCGTCGTCCCCTCCCCAGCTCCAGCCGGATGGGCTGCTTACGCTGGGCCAAAGCGCTTGTCCTGGGCGAATGGGAGACCTACTTGGGCGGCGACGGCTATATGCAGCCCGCAGAGACTGGGAGGGGATGGGGGCGGCGGGGGTAGCTCTCCTAAGAGCGCGCCGAGACTCCTCTTGGTACCCAGAAGGCCAGTGGAGGACCGCAATTACCATAAAGCGCCTCGCAATCCGCTCAGCCAAAGCTGTCAAACCCCAGCGGCAGCCGCCACTGCCTCCTCTCACCACCAGTGCTGCGCTCTCCTGGCCTCGTGTCCCCTCCGAGACCTAGCAGAGCCTTAGCCGTGCGCGTCCGCGTACACTCCACCCCTGATCGCCTCGTTTTCCCCCAAGGAGCTCGTTCCCATTTCAGTGTCAAGTGCTACCTGAAAACACCACCCGGGGCAACAGTGGCCTTTCAGCCTTAACTCCGCGCCCGAGTTCCCCGGACGTTTCAATTGTGTTGGGAAGTATTTGGAGGCGGGGTTGGGGCAGGGGCAGCTCTTGGGGGGGTACAAGGAGAGTGAGTGGCCAGCACAAGCGGAGGTTCGTCTGAATTTCTCCTAGACCTCAAGCATTTCATGGTCTGTACTTAAGATGGTAGGAGGGTCTGCCCTGCCCCTCACTCTGGCCCTGGGAGATTATCTCCCACGTTTTATTTTCCTTGGCAAGGAGCAACTTTTGGCTTGCACCGTTCGCCCCATAAATTTCCACTCGGTAACGTCGTGCTGATCGGTGCTGGGCGGCTGCGACAGCGTGCAGCCTGCGCCCGCAGTTCAATTCAATTGACACGTATTGAGCTTCTCCAGCGCACCCAGCGCGGCTCTGGGCACGAGCGGGGGCGGAGGGGAGGGCGGGTGCACGCAAGGCAAGCGAGAGAGAAGCGGAGAAGCGAGGTTCCGGCCTCCCCAGAGTGCAGAGCCTTAAGGGCGAGCAGAGAACCCCAGTTCTCGAAGCTGGAGGGAAAGGGGCAAGAGTGGGGGAGGGGTGCTCCGGACTAACCACACCCACACCAGGGGCTCAGACTTTCGACCGCCAAAGGTGACCCTATTCAGTTGCTTCCCAGAGTCTTCGGCTAGGGAGGCTGGGAGGGTGGGGTGGAGTGTCTCCTGCCTAAGGACAAGATGGTGCAGGCTTTAAGAGGACAGAAATCTGAAATGGAGGTGGCTTATAAATCCACACGGAAAGTTTTTAAATATCCTGGAGTGTCCCCATGCCAAAAATAATCAGAAGCATCTCAAGTTGATTACTAAGTCAAGGTCAAGGCCAAAATCAGCTCTAGCAGGAGATATTTTCCCTTTTAAAAATGAGACTCACTACTGACTGTGGGACTCACATTAGGTGTGATTTTATTCATTCTGTTTTAGTTCTCAGCATATACTTATAAAAACAGTCCTTTCTCAAAGCAGAAGTGAAACATCTCTACCGTTTGAAACCCGAAACTTTGGGCAGAATTAAATCTTCATGCTCCAGAGCTGCTTGTAACAACTGATGCAAAAGACAGGCAAGCAGGCAAGCAAGTGCCCGCGTCAGCAGTGCCCAGCAGTGCTGGGCCGAGATCGCTTCCAGGACACTCTCGGCTGCAGAATGGAATGCACGCTTTTTCTCCAGGGTCTTTCTGGGGGGTGGATGTCTCTGAAAGCTAACTCACACATTTTTTTAATCTCCGGTAACAAGCAGAAAGACACCTGGACTATTATGCTGTAAAGCTATTTTTTATAAAGACATTTTAGGGCCAGACATTAAAAGTTATTAGACTGAACCCATGCGAGTTACAGACACAGCTGGAGAAAAGGCCGCTGGTTGTGTTGTAGCAACATTTCTTTTTGAAGGGACTCTTTTTATTCAAAACAAGTCTAAAAAAACCGGGAAAGCTGGAGTTTATGGGGAAACTCTCAGAACGAGGGTCTAGGTGAAAAGGCTGGGCGGGAGAGCTGGCCTGGGCGAGCCTGGAGCAGAGCTGTGCCAGGCTCTTCTGTCCCGGTTAGGTTGCGCCACAGAGGCCCTGGCCCCAAGCCCATCCACCTTCTCTCCCCTCCGTGAAACTACCCAATTCTCCCCAAAGACAGGCTTTTCCCAGAGTTCTGAGTCACATATAGCTATCCAGAAGTTTCGCCAAATCCAGGAGCTGAGCATGGAGCCTGCTGCCTTTTGGAGTCCCTTGGCCTCCCAGGGCTGCTGACAAAGGGGCCTGTTTGTCTAACTTTAAGTCCTAGAGTTAAAATGAATGGGGAGGGGTGCTGTAAATGTGAAGGGGCCGCAGTGAGGGCTGACTGCTGCAGAAATTTGATGCTGGAGACAAACAGGTCAGTAAATTTGGCCTTTGACGTAATTTGCAGCATTCACCCCCCACACACACACTCAAGGAGTCCCTCACCTCTACCATATCCTCTGTCCGGCTGGTGGGATTAAAGGTTTTCTCCTCCATCTCCTAGGGATACATTTTCCAACTTCGTGGGATTTTAGAAATATTAAGGGAGTCCTTAGAGGTGTGTGTGTGCGGGAGGGGGGGGATTCATTATTCACCAAGAATTAAAATTGGGATTTTCCCGAGGCGCCCTAAAGCGGAGGGGAAGGAGGTGGTGGGACTGCACCTATTGGCCTGTCTAGTTGTCTTATTGAGGGATGAGAGGCAGAAAACTAGAAGGGCAGTCCCGACTCATCCCCACTCAGGAAGAGGGTCCAGCAGACTGTGCGGAGGTCGGGCCCTTCCCCTGCTCCCTCCTCTGAGCCCTCCAGAGCTGACCTCAGGGGTCAGGACGCCAAGCCTGGCACTCTTCAAGGGGAGGATTGCAAAGAAAGCAGAGGAGGCGGCGGACAGGGCAAGAGTGAGTGAGTGCAAGGGAGGCAAGGCCTGGCAGCCAGCTGAGAAATAAATTTGCGTAGAACTGAGAGGGAGCTATGGGGGCTGCCCACCTCCTCCACTGGCCCCATGCTCTTGAAAAGGTCTTGTGGTTACAACATATGGCTGGACCTCAGGTTGCCAGTCCCTTTCCTGAAGCTGATTCAAAACAGACCATACAACTTGGCAAGCAAGTTGGAGCTTCTGGGAGTAGACCTGGAGCCTGCCTGCCCTTTGGAAGTGAGGCTGACTTGGCAATACCTACCAAGGCCTCTTGTGCCCTGTGGTGAGGGCCTACCCCAGGTTTGAGGAACCCTGAGCTCCTAAGATCTTATGGACATCCATTTACTTTTTTTTTAATGGTACCCGGGGATTGAACTCACAACCTTGTGCTTGCCAGGCAAGCACTTTTTCCACTTAACTGTCTCCCTGGCCCTGGGCATCCATTTGTAATGTGTGCATAGGACAGAAATCCTAAACTTCAGGCCTCTGATAGCCTTCCTCTGAAGTTATCCTGAGGCCTATCAGAGTTACAGAAACATGTAGGACTTGAGTAGTTACAGGTAATGTAGTTTTACTTTGCATTACATAAAGTAGCCTGTTAATGTTAACTATCTCTAACACAAATGATTATATTTACAGCCCTCACTGGTACTTTTTTCATTTATGTATTTGGTACAGGGTCACACTATGCTCACTTGGTACACAGGGTCACACTATGCTCTGGCTCAGACTCTTAGATCCTCCTGTTTTCAGCCTTCCCAGGATTACAGGTGTGCGCCAATATGCCAGGTCTCCGTGGCCTGCTCAGCTCTCCTGGGGGAGAGGCTGACACAGCATGTGCTGCCAGGGATCGAATCTGCTCCCTGCCCTTGCCTGTGCAAGTGCTTAGTCTGCCGAGCTATCTTGCCAGCCCTTGTTACTTTTTAAATAAAAAATTTTTCAATCCTTATTTGCTACAGGGTCTGGCTACTCAGCTCAGACTGGTAGCGATCTTCCTGTCTCAGCCTCTCCAGTGCTAGGATTACAGACATATGCCACCACGCCTGGTGGGGGCAGGTACCACACATGATACTGGGACTTGAACTCAGGTCCCTGCTCTTGCCAGGCAAGCACTTAGACTTCTAAGCTATCTCCCAGCCCTGTTACTTTTTAAGATTTCCAGGGCTCATCTAATGGCACCTTTGCACAAATACACTGGCTCATCTTTTTTTTTTTTGTCTTTTTGAGACAGGATCTTACTATGCAGATCAGGCTAGCCTTAAGCTCACTTTGTAGCTCAGGCTGGTCTTGAACTCACAACAATCCTCCTGCCTCAGCCTCCCGAGTGCTGGGATTACAGGCCTGTGCCACCAGGCCCAGCTTCAACACTGGCTCATCTTCCAAGCCCTGGCACTAACCAGTTTCCCTTCTGAAATTCAAATGAGGTAACAATTGACGGCCCATTCTTGTCCCCTAGATTTCACTAATCTGGAGACATCTAAGGGCTACTGCCTCCTCTGGCACAGATATGGTTGGACCTGGGGTCACCTGGTTAAAGATGGCTGTTCTTTCCTCTGCCTGGCCTTTGGAAGGTCATTGAGTATGCTTGGGGGAACCAAAGTGGTTCACAGTGAGAGCTTCTGGGGATTTCTGACTTGGCCTTGAATTGTGTCAGCTTTTGAACCCCAAGCATGTCTACACTGCACAATTCGTAGTACAGCTGAGGACTGATCCAATGGCCACAAACACTGTAGGCTTTTTCTAGGCCATATTCCCCACCTCAGCCAGGTCCCAGTTGGAGTCCTCCAAGCCATCAAGCTGGCTGGATGCTCCTACAGATAAACCTGGATGGATGCCACATCCCGCCTGGGCAGCTTATTTAGCAAGGCGCCTCCTGTGCATATTTTACCAGGCAGGGGGCAGTGAGTGGGAACCAAAGAGAGAGGGGGCAGGGGATCATCAACTACTCAGCCTGCAGTATCCAATTTCCATCCTCCACTTCTGTGGGGCCCTGGTAGAGACTCACCACCCCAAGTCCTCCTCGGGCACCAGCCCAAACTGAAGGGATTTAGAAGGCTCTGCCAGCCTGTCCTGGCCCCACAGAGTGGGGTACCGATCAGTAGATGAAAACATGCCACTGACGGGTCTCTAAAGTCCTCTAACTACCCCCCCAAGCCCCAATACACACAACCAGGCACAGAGGTGAGTGGAGCAGGCTCCTTGCCTTGGGGAGGTCGAATCCAAAGCTTGTGCTTGGCTGGAGGTTCCAAATGGCTTACTCTGCTGCACATTTTACCTGTTCCCATTTCACCTCCCAGCCCACTCTACTTGGCCTCTGTCTCTGGAGCACCCCCATCACTGTATCTCCAGCGAATTAGCAACACACACACACACACACACACACACACACACACACACACACGGCCAAGAGTGAGGGGCATGGGGAGGGGGGCTGCAGGGTGGTTTGTGTTTCGAAGCCTTACAGAACCTTCTGTGCGGCGGAGGGAGGAGGCTAATACATAATGCACAGCGCCTGGAAGCCCGGCCATTAGCGGCCTGTCGGTGACACAGACAAACGACTGAGAGGGAGGAGATCCAGCTCGCTCTGGAGTTTAAATATACCAGCGTGGAGGGGAAACGCCATGATTTAAAACTGTGTGTTTGCAGACACTCGCATATATTTTAATGATTTCCAGCAGGCTATGCATCCCAGCCTCGCATCACTCCTCCTGGGGGGGGGGTATAGAGAGGGGGAGAAGCCTCAACCCCAAGACCCACCACCAGCTTTTGAGAGATGAAGAGAGGTTGGTAAAAGCAGTGCTGAGAAAGCCAGGCTTGGGGAAGCCGAAGGAACCAAAGCCATCCTGATCTTTTTCTTTTCTTTTCTTTCCTTTCTTTTTTTGTTTTTAAAAAATCTAGGCATAAGGCCTTCCAGCCTGGACTGGACTGTGTCACACTAGAAAGGCCCCAGGGGATAAATAATCAACCTGGCACCCTTCCTTCCCTCAGGAGCCCACATTTTTGAATCTTGCTTTTCCACTGACAACCCAGAGACCTCCTTCCTGCCCGTTTAACACACCAGTGTTTTTTAGCAATTAAGGCGAGAAGGGGGTGGGGATAAAGATAAGCCAATTTTTTTTCGCCATGCAAGTGTGAAAGATAAGATAAGGCTAAGCTGGGGCGAAGCGGCTGCTTACAACCTCCCCTCTGCGATTTTGATCGGTCACTTCTTATCTCGTAAAAATGCTCCTTTGGAAAACTGCATCAAAAAAAGAAAAAGGCTGAAGGAAAGCATTTTCATTTGGAAGTGACATTTAAAACCCACCTCCTCTCCACCAACAACCCCCTCCCCATTGGCAGGCTCCCCAGGAAAAGTCGCACCTCTACTGCAGGGCTTCAGGCTTTCTCGTGGGGGGCAGGATTACTAGTGTAATTAGGTTGAATAAAACCAGGGATGCGTGATGAGAATTTATCCTGCATCCAACCCAAGCTAGCAGTGGCGTTTACCTTCCCTTAGTTACTGTCGATGTTTGCGTTGTACCGTGGTGTTCCTGTGTTGAAACTAAACAGGTAGCTATATTTGGGAGGGTCATATAACTATGTCAACATGAGGTGGTTGTTAATGCGAAAGAGTAAAACTCCGCTGATTTTTACAGGCCTCTGTAAAGGAAGAAAAAGGCAGTACAGGCCCCAGAACCCAAGAACTCTAGCCAGACTGAACTCTCCAGGAGTTTTAAAAATCCCTTTTCCTTACAAAAATCTCACGGGGGGATTTCTGGACGATTTTGTTGAGGAAGGTTTCCGTATAAAGCTCCTGGCCCTTGGGGTGGTCTGCAGATTCCCCCCAGCTCCACCTCGGTCACCAGACCGCAAACACCAGGGTGGGTGGGCCAGGTCTTCAAGTAGAATGGATCAAAGCTCTCTGTTCATTTGGGGTTCAAAGCGTCCTCTGTCCCCCACCTTGGGAGCGCTGCGCACAGAACCCCTCTGGACCCAGGCAAGGTTAAGGTACCCGAGGCCCAGGCCCAGCCGCAGCTGGATTGTCCCCGGGGAGCCGAAACCACCGAGCGGGGAAACCCCTCCCCTAATCCTTCCCCGAAAAACCTGGCCTCTGCGTGAGCATCAAGCGAGCGGGCATCCGCAAACAGCCGGGCCTCACGTAAGGCCCACACGCGTCCCATTAGTCAGCCGAGTCCCCCTCGGGCGAGCCGTCTGGCGCAGCCCCAAGGCCGGGTGCAGGCGGGGAGGGGGTGCGGGGACGCAACGAGCTGGGGGCGGGGGCGCAGGCTCCGCGGGGCCCGGCCGGGCTCGGTTCCGCGTTCCTGGACCAGCGGGTAAGCTGAGCCGGTGGGGCAGGCCGCTCCCTGGCTGGCGCCGGGGCGCCGAGCTGCGCTTCACGTGCCCGCCATATCAGCGGCGGCGAGGAGGGGGCTGGGAACGCGTGGACGCTCCGGCGGGGCCTCGATCCCCCGCCTCCCCGCTGGGACCACCCCGCAGCCCCCGGCCCCGTGCGAGCCGAGCGCAGCGTGGAAAAATGCCCAGAGACTCGTAGGGCGCCGCTCCGAGAGCGACGCAGCGGTGGCAGCCAGGGGAGGGTGCTCCTCGCGGCCGCCCCGGGAACTTCCCAGCCGCCCCGCCGCCGCCGCCGCAGTCACGGGGACCGGAAGCACTCGCGCCGCCCAGAGCGGCCTCCGCTGGCCCCTAGGGCTGTTCCAGACGAGGGTTGGCAGCGCGTCACCCTAGATCCCTCCTGGCCCCAGGCAGCTCTCCGATACTGGAGTATCCCTATTAAGCCCAGAGGACCCTCCTCGCGGTCGGTCGGGTGAGACATCCCTGGGCGACCGCCACAAGCACGTCCCCTCCTCCCCGCCCCGCAGCTGGGGCGGGAGGGGCGCGGAGTCGCCACTCCGGCCGGGCTGGAACACCTGCTCCCGGGCCCTGCAGCTGGGCGCGTGGTGCTGGGAGAGGCTGCTACTGTTGTGTGCAGAGATCGCAGAGGAGAAAATGGGGCTCCGAAGCTCGGAGCTTGGATCAGCCTAACCTCTGCCTCCCCCCTCTCCCACTCATTCCGGGAGGCCTGAGGAGGGCCTCAGTATCCTTTCTAGGGACGCAGGGCCACTAGCCCCTGGGATCCAGCTTCTGGCCTTTTGAGGTTCGAAAGACGGAGCAAAACCTGTTTTAGGAGCCTTCCCGTGTCCGCCCCCGCTCTGCAAACCAGACACTCGTCGGCCCCTCGGTCCCACTCTAGCCTTAGGCAGCACTGCACCTCCTCCCTTCCCCCTGGGGGCAGAGAGTCCGGTACAGGGCTCCGACTTGGCCACTCGGCGAGGGGGAGGGCTGAGAGACCGCTCCCCTTCTGAGCCCGTGGAGATCCGGCGGCGGCCGCGCTAACCTGCCTGACTTTCCCTGCCTCGCCCCCACCCCGTCCCGCCCTCCCCGACTCTCCTGGCCCAGGGCCCGGCGGAGGAAGGCGTTGTTTTGCCAGCGGGAGCCGAGCGAGTGCGCAGAGAAAAGCCTCCCCGCTCTAATGAGAGTGCACACAGTGCTGCAGCGAGGAGGATGATTACCCGGCGGGCGGGGGGCGCAGGCCCGGGCCGCGGGCGGCGTGTGCGGCGGCCCCACGGGCCCGGAGTCCCCGCCTGTCTGGCTGCTAATCGCACGCTTTCTGCTGTTACGGAGGCAGGCGGGAGCCGGCGGCGGAGCCCAGCGCCGGCGACTCGGCGGGTGACACGGAAACATGGCGCAGCGCCCCTCCCCCGCCCGCCCTCCCCGCGCTCCCGCCTCCCTGCGCTCCCGCCTCGCACTTCCTCCCGCCCGCGCGGCTTTTTTGCAGTTCTAATGCTCTGCTTTCGGCCTGGCACCATTACGCTAGCAGCCGCTTTTCTGCGGCCCCGCGCGTCTCTTTCCCCTTTGTTTTCAAGGTCTATAGAAAACGTTCGCTTTTGTCCCCGAGCTCTCGTTAAACCAAACTTGTGGTGGCAACGGAAGGCGGTGCGGGTGGGGAGGGGCCCGGGGATTTTGGCAGCAGCCGACTCGAGCGAGGTGGAAACTTCTCTCGTTGGGTTCCCCGCCACCCCGCCTTCCCCTCCCCCACATGTAGAGCAGCGGTACTGCCAATGCTTCTCCCATAGAGGCCCCGGCGCTCCAGGAAGGTCTGGGCCACAGGGACTTTGACCACGGGTGGAGAGCCCAGGGTGCGACTCTTTGGCCCCCGACTTTCTGGCACCTCGCTTCTTGCAGCCTCGACTTGGCTCTCCTTCCCTTTGGTCATTCAGGGCTTTGTATCATACTTAGTGAAGATGAGGGAAAAGAAAGTGTTTCGTGTGTGCGATTTTTATTTTAAGGATTTGTTGGAATCTCTCACCTCCAACTGTGGCCTCCTTTGTAAGATCTAGGGCGAGAAGGGGGAAACGGGGACTCTGTGGGAAAAAGATCGAAAACCTAGCCCTAGAGGCTGGATCCTACACTACTAGCCTGCTCAGCCACCCCTAGTCAATACGCTGGCTGGGGCGACCCTGCAGAGCTGGGGGCGAGAGGACCAGGTTCCTCTATCCAGGGGACTACAAGCCTCCCTCTAGCGAGAGTAGGACCCCCCTCCCCCCCGTGCTCGCTCCGCGCGCGCGCTGGCGCGCTCCCCGGCTTGACGCGCACACCATGGCTGTCCGCATCGGAGCTGCTCAGGCGGCAATTTTTTAAGCCTGCAATTAAGCGAGGCGTCGCCGTGTCCTCTGCTAGTGTCGATCCTGTCAGTCGCACATGGCCTTGGTGCTCCGGTCCGAGGCCCCGCGATTAGTCACAGGCTCGCTTCGCTCCTTCCCTAATCCGCCTCTGCAGGCAGCCTGGGGACGCGGCCGACTTGGCGGCGCTGGCAGGGAGCCACCGCACGCGGGGCGGGCCGCCTGGCTAGTGCCAGCTCCACTGCACCCCAGCAGGCGCGGGCCCCGAGGTGCGGGCTCGACACCCCCTCCCCCTTCACGGCCCCCTGGCTGGGGCGGCGGCGCCCCTCCTCTTCCTACCCCACTCCCGGGCCTGGGAGATCTATTTGTGTGGTGTCATTTGCATAAAAATAGGACAAGTGTTTCAGTGCGTTCGAACGCGGGAGGCGAAATCCTTATTGATGTGTCTGTGTGGAGCCTTAGGTTGTCGGAGCAGTTTGATTTAGTGTATTTGTGTTGCTTTCTGCAAGAAATTAGGAAACCCTGTGCAACGCCATCGGCGGCCGGGGCCCCGAGCATCCCCCCTGCGCAGCTGGGGAAGGTGCACTGTATGAGCCCCGGTTCCACAGCGAGCAGGTTGAGGGCCAGGCGGGCGGCCCATTATGACTCATAAAACCAGGAGGCCTAATCACCAGCTGCCAACCCTTTTTACATGTGGCGCTTCCCAATGCTCCTTTCGCCCAGGTCGGGCCTCCTACCGGTTCGCCCTGGACACGACTCGAGGCGCCCAGAGGGAGGTAATCAAGTGGCCGCTCTTTTCCGTCAGCAGCGCGGCATCCTTTCCTGGGCGACCCCAGTTCTCGGCCTCTGCGCTGCTACCCAGCAACTACTCAGCTTGGACAAATAGCTAGGAGGGCGCCGGCCTCTCGGAGCCAGTAAATCAATCATTAACTCCCTGGCGAGGCCAAGCCAAGGGAGAGAGCGGCGGCCAGAGTCGAGTCCGCTGGTCGAGCGCAAGGCCCGCATTCCAGATTAGAAGGCATCCACGGGCCAGCGAGCAGGATGCGTCGAAGCGGGTCCTTCCAGGGTGTCCAGGTCCCTTCCAAAGCCTCTGCCTCACCCGGCCTTTCAGTCGCGCACCGCGCCTCGCCAGGCAGGTCGGGTTACCGCGGCCCTTGGGCGGGCTTGAACATTAACAAGCCGCCTTGGGCCTCACTGCCTGCTCTCCTCTGGAGAGCGTGCAGCGCTTGGACAAGCCCCTCGCAGCCGGCGGGCCACCGCCTGGCCCTGGCTTGCCAAACCAAAGTGATCGCACCCGCTGGGGCCCGGCACGCAAGGAGTTAAAAGCCCGGGTTAGCCCTGGCTCCTCCGCGGCATGGAGGAAGCGCTTATCAAAGCGCCCACGGGGAAGGAAACACGCACACTCGGGCCTGGGTCGCAGCAGGCCGCCCGCCTCGACCCGCTTCCCACACTGCGCTCCCGGGAACGCGGCGGTGGCGCTGGCCTGCGCGGCTCACCGGGCGGAGCGCTGCGCGCCGGGCCGGGAAGGGCGGTGGGAGGAGGGGCGGGGAGGGGGCAGGAGGCGAGCCCGGGCCTCCCGCCAAGAAGGCCCGGAGCCGCAGATTAGTCACCGCTCGGCTCGTCGCTCACGGGTGCGACCGGGAACCCGGAGGACTGGCATCGCCGGGCTCCCGAGGCCTCGGCGCCGGTGCCCCCACACACACACCCCGCGCGCGCGCCTGACGCGGCCGGATAGACTCTCGGGGACTCGCGCAGCCGAGATCCACTTGTCAGTTCAAGGGCAGGACAGAAACTCTGCAAGCTGAGTCTTGCGAACAGGAAATTTCTCATTGACAAGGTGGTGCCCATCCCCCACGACGGCTTCAAAACAAAACAGAACCTCGGCGCGGGCTGCGGACGCGCCCTGCCTCCACCCGCGGCCCGAGCCGGAGCCCCTCCGCCGCGCAGCCTGCTCCGTAGCCCCGGCGCCGGGGACTGGGAGCTCGCCGAGCCTGGAGCGCAGCTAGCGAGGGCGGCACAAGGCCCGGTGGGCCGGCTTGGCTCGGGCCTAGCGGAGCGCGCCCCGCCGCCGGCCCCCGGGACCTGGGTGGGCGAAGGCGAGGGCGCCGAGCCCCGGAGGCTGCGCGCTGCGCGGGACTGCGAGAGCGCAGGGCGGGTGGCGGACCTGCGGGCGGCCGGGAGGGCTGCGGCTCTCCGGAGGAACTGGGGGTGGGGGTGGGGAGGCTGCGCGGCTCCGCCGACTCGGCAAATCCCGCTGCGGGAACCAGGGAGGGCTGCGAGCTCGGCCTGGCAAAGTTCCTGTGGAAACTCCATGTTTTGAAACTCCAGCGGCGTCGAGGAAGGAGGAGGAGAGCGCGGCGCGCGAGGCGGCCTGCACCCGCCTTTCTCGCTCGCCGGCTGCAGGCTCAGCTTCCCCTCCTAGCCTCCAGGGACGTGTGCAGGGTGCAGAGGGCCGGTGCCTGAGCCTGGTCTTTTGTGGCTTCCCGTTTTACCTCCTCACTCTAAGGCATGTTCATAAACCGTTTCATTTATTGAGTTCAGCCAGGAGAGGAAGGCTGCCTTTTTAGGGATCCTGATATTCAGGGTAATTTCGTATTTGCCACATGTAAATACTTAGTACTCTCAGGTAAGGTCAAATTATTTATCATCTTAATTTATATTTCAATAGGCCTACAATTTAGAGGCGCGAAATAACTCCTTATGAATCATTATGGTCTATTAGGGGAAGTAATGTGTAAACAGCACTATTTGGGAGGGAATCACTTATGTTGACATTTAAATGGCTCTTCAATAATTTAAAAAAGACTTTCGAGTGCCTATGATTATACAATTTACAAGGCCATCAGCAAAGCCATCAGAAGTACACATTCTTGGGATTTTTACGGATTTTCATTTATTTATTTTGGAGACAGGGTCTCTTTTTTTGTAGTTTAGACTGGCTTTGAACTCAGTATGTGGCCCAGACTGGCCCTAAATTCAGGAAAATCCTCCTGCCTCAGCCTGTGAATGCTGGGATTGTAAGGATGGGGGGCACTACAACTGACTCACTTATTTTGAATGTTACAGAACTTTGCTGATCGTGTATGTCACTCAATCCCTGCGGATAAAAATCTACAAATCTCTGACAAAATGTCATTGTCCTCTCTGAGGGCTGATGTCTTATCAGGAACACAAAAAAACCTTCAGAACTGTGAGCAAAGTCCAATAGCAAGGCCCCATAGGAATTTTCTAGCTATCTACATCAGTGTGACAATCAGCCACTTTCTAACAATACTGCAACTAATTTGAGGAACAGTTTAGCTCCCCACAGCACCCAACACAGAGCCTCTCCCAGTGTTTGGTGTTTTGAGACCAGGTCTCATGTAGAAAGCCTCGAACTCAATCGATCCCCCAGGCTGGCCTCAAACTTGGGATCCTCCTGCCTCAGCCTCCAGAATGCCAGAAATACAGGCCTGCACCACCACGCTAGTTCCTCTACACCTCCTCAGAGGTACTGGCTGTCTCTGTTCCCAGCACCCAGCCTGAGCTCTTTATGGAATGACCTCTCATAATCCTTTACTTGTCTCCCATCTTTAGATTGCTCTTAACTGTAGTTTTTTCCTTGCACAGCTTCACTTTTTCTGTCAGAATTCACATACATTCTAGGCAAGAGCTCTACCATTGAGCTGTGTCCACGGACTGGGGGTGGGAGGTTGGCTAAATTGCTCAGGCTGGCCTTCAATCTGTGATCCTCCTGCGTCAGCCTCCTGAGTGGTTAAGATTACAGATGTGTCCCTCCATGCCGCACTTCTTAAAATAAGCTGTCTGTTTCCCTGTGGCATTTCCACTTCCTTACCTTAAAGATCAAGTTCTGAAATTATTCTAAGATGTTAGCTATGGATTGATTGTACAGCTTCAATAGGATTAGAAACAGCGACATTGACAGCATATAAACAGAATGGATTATTCTGTAGCTATGTAAAATATAAAAATCTAGCCCAGGGTGTCACCCATGCCTGTAAACGCATCACTCTGGGAGGCACAGGCAGGAGCTCTAGTTTAAGCACATCTCAAGCAACTTAGTAAGAACCTGGCTTAAAATTTTAAAAATTTCAGGGGCCGGGGAGATGGCTCAGTAGAATAAGCGCTTCCCTGACAGGCGCAAGGGCCTGAGTTCAATCCCCGGTTCCGCCAAAAAAAAAAAAAAAAAAATTTAAAAAATTTCAAAAGGATTGGGGATGCAGTTAACTGTGAAGGCCCCAAATTCAATCCCCAGTGCTAAAAAAACAAAAAACAAAAAACAAAAACCCTATAATAAATGAGCTATCTATTGGGTTAGGGAGATACTTCAAGTCTGAGTGCCAGACTGGCAGGCACAAGGAACTGGGCTTGATCCCAAATACTGCATGCTGCATCAGCCCCGCCCCCAAAACTGGGCTTGGTGGCACACATGCCTATAATCCCAGTGCTGAGGAGGCTGAGACAGGGGAATCACTATGAGTCCAAGCTGCATAGTGAGACCCTGTACTAAATAAATAAACACATAAAAGATTTTTAGAAAAATCATCTGCTGTCTCCAGGCAGCCTGTTGCCCAGGCTGGCCTCAAACTTGAATTCTTGGACTCAAGTCCAGCCTCAGCCCCTGGAGCAGCTGGGTCTCCAAGCTGCAGATCAGTTTCTGTCAACACATAGTGCTGGGTTTGGTGGCACACATCTGTAATCCTCGTGCTCAGGAGGCTTAGGTAGGATAGCCCATGAATTGGAGGGTGGCTTGAGCTATGCACTGAATTCAAAGCAAGCCTGAACTGCATAGAGAGAGACCTTATCTCAAAACAGAAACTACCCTCACCCCCAAAATACTTGGAGATGGGCTTCTTTCATGTAAAGGTTCATGGGATGTCCCTGTAGTAGTACATCATGCTCTTTGCTCATGCTGTCTCACATACCCATCCACCCTTTCTGGTCATTCTGCTGGCAGTGCTTGGGGACACTTCTGTGTTGTCCAGAGCAGGATTTTTCCTTTCTTGCCTTCCTTGGCTCATGACACCAAGCAGTCCCCCACTGCCCTGTGGCTTTTGTCTTCCCTTTGAGCCTCAGTTTTCCCCTGGGTGCTTCTTAACCCTCTGCTGATTGCCTCAGTCCTGATAGTCACCCTCTTCCCCACAACCTCCCCCAGGGTTTGCACCTTTAATGCCCGCCACCATTGATGGCTTTGGTAGGCAGGAGTCATTCTCTACATTTTACAGATTAGGAAATCCAGGGTGTAGAGCACTCCCAGAAAATCATGGCATTAGGTTTCAAATCCAGGTAGCTCTTGGTCCAGTGCCCAGCCTTTTTTTTTTGACACAAGGTCTCCCTAGGCAGTTTAGGCTAGCCTTAAACTTGTGGTGATCCTCCTGCCTCAGCCTCCCAAGTTCACAAGTGCTGGGACTACAGGGGTGCATCATCACACATCGCCCCAACAAGAGTCCATGTTCTTAACCATTCTGCTACACTGGCTCCTACAGAATCCTTCCTGGCAGAGCTGAGTGGCACACATCTATAATCCCAGCACTCAAAAGGCTGACACAGGAGGATCACCATGAGGTAGAGCCAGCCTGGGGCTATATGGTGAGTTAAGGGCAGACTGAGGGCTTGGGAGATAGCTCAGTAGAATAAATGCTTTCCGTGAGTTCAATCCCCAGTACTACAAAAAGAAAGAAAGGACAGCCTGATGAACTAGCTAGCAAAACCTGTGTCAAAAAAACCTGGGTATGGTGACACATGTCTGTAATCCCAGCCCTTGAAAGGCTGAGCCAGGAGAATCACCGAGAGTTCAAGGTCAGGCTGAGCTACACAATGAGTTCAAAGTGAACCTGAACTACTTAGTGAGACATTCTCATAAAAAAAAAAGTTCAAGCCCTGTCTGGGCAACTTAGTGATCAAGGTGGAACCCTGCTTCAACAAAAGGGTGCTTGGGACATAGCCCAATGTGAAGATTCCATGTTCAATCTTCAGTATTTCAAAAAGAAAGCATGATCCCTCTCTGCTGCCCCTGCCTGATGTGGTAGTGAACAACTGTGGTCCCAGCACCCTTGGGAAATGGGCAGGAGGAGAACTACACATGGGAGTCCCGTTTGGGCAACTTAGCAAGACCCTGTCAAAATAATTATAAAAGGCTGAGGATGTAACTCAGTATGGAGATCCTAGGTTCAGTTCTCAGCACTGAAAAAAATGTTAAGCCACAAATGAATTATTGAATGCTCAGTGCATTAATATTCTGTCACAGGCAGAAAAGAAACCAAGTTCAAGATGGGGTGTGTGTGTGTGTCAGGGCTTGGAGGCAGTGGCTCTGTTGGGACTGAGGCCAAAGTTAGGCAAGTCAGTGGAGGACTGGGGCAGCCAGTACCTTCAGAGAGATCCTGTGCTGCTCACACAGACAGGTGTTTCTCTGGCAGGGGAGCCACATGACTGAGGTACACACATGGGTGGAGAGACCCAGGGAGGTAGGGCCACCCTTACTGAGCAGTATGGCATCTGCCCCTGAAGATGACAGGTGACACTCTGGCGAAGGACATGACAAGGTCAAATCCAGAGCCCCCTTAGAGTACCTTTCCTGTTGCCCACCTTTAATCCTCATGAGGCAGCAAAAGTCTGAGACTGTCTTTAGCTCCAGACCCCTGGAAGAAGAAGTGAGGAGTCTGCTCCAGGTCAGCCTTGGGCAATGGAGTTCTTATCCCAATTCCATGCCGGATGACCTCCTCACAGTAATTGTGTCACTGTTACATTTTAGAACAACGCACATCTGTTTTAAGAATAATTCCTACAGGATAAAAATAGCTGTTTATTGAGGACCTTTGGTCTCCTCAGTTATTTTACTAGGTATGTTTTCAAGTTATCTCATTTTTACTCCCAAATAAGCCTACAGGTTACGTTTTTTTTTTCGCCCTATAGGTTAAATATTACTATTCACCTTTTATAGTTGAGGAAACTAAAGCTCTTAGATTTACCCCAAAGCCAGCTGCCATGGTAAACAGCTGTAATCCCAGTTCTCAGGAGGCTGAGGCAGGAGGATTGCAAATTCGAGACTAGCTGGGCAATTGAGTGAGATCCTAGTTTCAGGGAAGAAAATGAGAAAAGTAAAGAAAAGAATTGTTCCTTCAGACTATATGGCCACTGTAGCAGAGTATGGATTCAGGGATTCCACCTACCTATGGGGCTAGATCCTATGTAGCTTTTTAGCCATTTTGGTTTGGTTTGGAATGTTTTGTTTTGTTTTGAGACAAGGTCTCACCATGCAGTTCAGTCTGGCCTCAAACTCATGATGCTCTTCCTGCCTCAGCCTCCTAGCAAGATCCTACACAGCTTCTTCAGTCTGGTCCCTCTGGGGTCACCCTGGCCCATAGCCAACTGCAGTAATGTTATAAAAGGAGTTATTTTATTCTCAGCTAATGCACTGTGCTCCAAATAGGAAGATAAGAATCTCTCCTCTGAATGCACGGTGCCTTCCTCCCAAGGAAGGCCTACAAGAGGGTGAGGCCAAGAGGCCCAGGGTGAGTTCAATCCCCCTCCTCCCGGGAGCAAGCAGATCTTATAGCTGTGCTTGCAAAGTTCCTGTACCTATGCCAGTTGTGCCTCTGTGTTTGATGAGAAAATAAACAACCCCATGACTTTGCATGCAAGAGCACATACCTGTAATCCCAGTTCCTCTTTCTGGAGGCCAAGGCAGAAAATGGCAAGTTTGAAGTCAAGCTGGGCAACATCAGTGAGACCCTGTCTCAGAATAAAAACTGAAAAAGTGGGGATGTAGCTCAGTAATAGAGCATCCCTGGGTTCCATCTCTGAACAACCTGGCCCTTTCAGATTCCCAGGCAATATTTTCCCCTCTATTTTGAGTTTTCCATGAAAACTAATTACAACTGGACCTGGGGGACATAGCTCAGTGGTAGAGTGTCTGCTTTCCCAGCATGTACAAGGCCCCAGCTTTCATTCCCAGCTTTCAAGGGAAGAAAAGACTTTTGTTGTCAAGTTGGGGAGAGCAACTGTGGGAGGTCCCCCTCCACATACACTTGTCTGGAAGCTGACAAACCAAGGATTGAACTCAGGACCTTGGGCTTGCCAGGCAAGTCCTTATTCTACTGAGCTATCTCTCTGGCCCTCTGCTGACCTCTAGAATCTGGGAGATAACAGTCACGTGATTTCTTCAGCTCTCAGGAATGACGGCTGTGGTTTCTTAAGGGCTTCCTACCTGCTACACATGGTCATAAAACAATCACTGTACATTGATGATTAAATTCAGATAGAAAACAGCTTTGTAAGTCAAGCGCTATGATCCCCATTCCACAGATGGGGAAACCGAGACTTACAGGATGATCAACATACCCAAGTACCTCTAGACACTCATCACCCAAGCCCCAACTTTCCCCCAGGCCATCAGTCCCCCTGCCACCATGGTGTGATATTGTCGATTAAATGTCAGATTTTCCAGGCACCTGCCCTAGCTCCATTGTTCTGCCAGTTCCGGGGCTCATGATAATTGGGTCCTTTATTGGATCTGAAGACAATGGATTTCAATGCATCCTGGCATGCAAATGATGTCCCCTGAGGACATCATTGTCCTGCAGTGAATTTATCCCTCGAGTCTCTCTTGGAGAAGCCTTTTTTCTTCTCTGGCTTTTTAAGATGCAGCTCTGCCCAGGCAAGCTATGAAACTCTGGGCTGATCCATAGACAGAGGGTGGTAATCCCTGCCCTGCTCCCTTTGATAAAGCATGCCGGGCAGTGGGCGGATGCTCTTGTGAGTTCAATGCCAGCGGCTGCGCCCGGACCTTTCTGGCCTGCTTGCTGGCACAGGGAGCATGGAAGAGAGATCAATCTGGAAGATAATTTAGGTTCTGTCTTTCCTCGAACCAGCCATCGTCCTCTGGTCTAGGTCGGCAGATTATGATTAATGTGCGGCCGTCTTTCCTCGGCTTCCTCCTTGCTTTGGGTTTTATTTTCCAGCCATTGCCAGTTTCTCATCAGAAGAGAGAGAGTAAATACTGTCCTCCCAGACTGCAGCACAGCCCCTGGGGTGGCTTTGACAACATCCCAGGTGGCAGCAACACCCAGCCACTCCTGCATTAGGTGATGTTCCCGTCTGGAGTTCAGGGCTAACCCACCACCTGCACCAATTGAGGCTTAATCCTTTAATTATTCTCAAAATACCAAAAATCAAGATTGCAGGGAAGGCAATTAATAGGTTCATACAGTCTGTTCCTCATTTGTAATTATATATTATTATTTTCCCCCTACTTTGTTCCAATAATGATTTAAGGTTGCTTCCAAAGATACACAAAACCCAGCAAAGATAAATAGAAGTGGGCCATGAATTATAATGTTACGCCTGCTCACATCTTTGCCCCATCCACATAATAGAACTGAATTCATAACGTCTTTCGACAGCGAGGTAATTCAGCTCTTTGAATGGCAACACTAGGCAAAGAGGGTGGTGTAACGGGAAGCACCTCACAGGGGACAAAAGACCCGGTTTCTAATGCTGTCTCCCTTAGTGTGTGACCCTTGGCAAGTCACCCACTGGCTTGATCTGCTTTGTGATGCTATAACAAAATATATGAGTTTGAGTCACTTACAAAATAAAATAAAGAGGTCTATCTGCCTCCCAATCCTTGTGGGGGAAGGCCCAAACAACACGGTGCTGGTGTCCCACTGAGGGACCCCTGGCTGCACCAGATGACAGAAGAGCAGAAAGGAAAAGAAACAGCTGCACACAGAAGGGGCCAATGAGCAGAGTGGTAGCTTTGGTTAGCAACCCATGCTCACAAGGACTGATCCTCTCCTGTGAGATCGGCATTAATCCCTTCACAAGGGCCTCCATCACCTGACCACCCACCTAATCATCTCCCCCTCGGTCCCACCTCAGCACTGGCACACTGGAGACCTAGCTCCCAACACATGAGCCCTGGGACACACAGATCCACACCACAGTGTTCTCCCTCTCTGAAGTTTAGGTTGCTCTCTGCCAAACCCTGAGGCCCCTCCTCCCTTCCCTGGGCCTAAGCTCAGGGTGCAAGTCAGCTCCTCTAGCAAGAGTCCCAATGAGGTGCTAGGGAGATGGCTCAGTGGAATAAGCACTTCCCCGGCAAGCACAAGGGCCACAGTTCAATCCGCAGTTTTGCCAAAAAAAAGTTGAAAGAGTCCCAAGGAATTGCTGCTAGGGATAGGACCCCCCTCCCACGTGCACACCTCTGTGTGTGTACAAATCTTCCCAGATGACCATAGCACTTGATTGGTCTCATCCACAGAGCCAGGGGCCCCTTTCAGTCTTTTGCTAAACCAAGCCCTTCATGGCTTCGGTGGCACTGAGGTGATCCCTCTTGGGGAGGCCAGAGTCACATCTTTCTGGGTCTCCCTCCTCTCCCTGCACTGGTAGCCACTCGTACAACTTGGATGGAGAGCTGGACCACTATCCCCTTTGCTGTCCCAGGCACCACTTGCACTTCAACGGCCCAGGATGCCTAAGGCAGCAACATTGCTTAAGACACTGGGATTCTCCTCCACTCTAACTCCTCGGTAGCCTTTGACCCCTCCTGCTTGCTTGCCCTGAAGTTCTTCCAAAGCCTCCCCCAAGGATTCCACACACAAGAGGGGTACCCAGGGGCTCACCCCTGACTATTGCTTCAAATGGGAGACAGTTTGGAAGACTTGTAAACTAGAGCATGTGCTCCAACATGAGTGTATCCCCAACTTAGCCTCAAAAAAGTACACATGCAGGGGTTGAGGTGATAGCTTAGCGGTCTCAGTGCCTGGCATGCACAAAGACCCAGGTTTGATTCCCCAGCAGCATATGCCATGCTGGCCTGCCCCAGGCACACTGAGGCAGCCACTGAGACTGGGCACATTGGTGCACTCCTGTAATCCCAGCGCTGGGGAGGCTGAAACAGGAGGATCACTACTAGTCTGAGCTGCATAGACCCTGTACCAAATACATACATACATACATACATACATACATACATACATACATACATAAAAGATTTTTGGGGGGGCCTGGGAGATGGCACAGTGCAAGAGCCTGAGTTCAAAAGATTTTTTTTTGGCGGAACCAGAGATTGAACTCAGGCCTTTGCACTTGCCAGGGAAGTACTTACTCTACTGAGCCATCTCCCCGGCCCCCAAAAGGATTTTTTACAAGTACACAGGAAGGCTGCAGTCCTTGCAGGAGCAAGTCCTGGCCAACTTTGATGGGACCCTGTCAAAAAAGGGGGACTGGGAATGTAGTTCTGTGCAAAAGCACTGGGCTTACTCTTTCATACACTGCCCAGGGGCTGGGGTATGGGTTAGCACAAGTGAGGCCTTCAATTCCACTGCCAGCACAAAACATGATCCGAAGCAAGAGTCCATGTCCAGCTTGAAAGTGGGCAAAGGTATTAGCAGGCAACTGGTAGCCTTGTGGGGGGAGTGCAGTGAGGATGGGGGCTGGAGATACTTTGCATGCTGCTGCAGATGAGGTTACATAGGTGTGCTCAGCTTCCTGCAATCCATCAAGCCCTACACTGGATTTAGACACTTTCTGGCCCATGCACTGTATCCCAATAAGATGGTACTGAGAGCTGGCAGTGCAGCTTTGTGGTAGAGCCCTCACCCAGCAGGTACAGCAGCCCAGGTCCAATCCTTAGGACTTCAAAAACATTAAAAATAGAATTCACAGCAGGGAGTAGTCCCAGTGTGTGTGGGTGAGGATAGATTTTTTTGTTTGGGCTGATTTTTTTTTTTTTTTTTTTTTTTGCAGAACTGGGGATTGAACTCAGACTCTTGCACTTGCCAGGGAAGCGCTTATTCCACTGAGCCATCTCCCTGGCCCCTGGGCTGATTTTTTGAGACAGAGTCTTATTCTGTAGTTCAGGCTGGGTTTGAGCTCACTCTGTAGGCCAGGCTGACCTGGAACTCATAGTGATCCTCCTGCCTCAGCCTCCAGAGTGCTGGGACTACAGGTGTTCACCACCACACCACATCTGAGGCATTGTTCTTAAAGCAGTAAGCAAGCACATTTTAAAGGCACCTAAGAAGAGTGAACTTTTGCTCACTTGGGCTGTGATGCAGAGAGTGGTACATCAGGCATTTGGGCTGCGTTGCCCGGGGGCTTCATGGAGCCCAGGTACCCAACTTGTCTTTCCTCTTATTCTGCTGTCTTCTCTGCAGGAACTTTCACTCTAGCCCAGACTGGATGCTGTGGTTAGAATGTGTCCCCCCCCCCCCCAAGTTACATGTTGGTGATATTTGGATGTGGGGCCTTCAGAGCTAATAAGGGTCAGACAAGAGCATAAAGGTGGGGCCCCCATCACAGCATTTGTGGCTTTATGAGAAAAAGAGACCTGAGCTGGCACGCCATTCTCTTTCATTGTGTGACGTTCTCCGCCACGTTAGGATGAAGCAGGAAGCCCTCGGCAGATGCCAGCACCAGGTTCTTGGACTTCTGAGTCTCGGGGTAAACTAATAAACTTCTTTCTGTTTTTTGCAGTGCTAGGGATTGAGCCCAGGGGCATGCTACCACCAAGCTATGTCCCCAGCTGTATTTTTTCTTTTGCAGGAGGGCCTAAGTTACCCAGGTTGCCCTCGAATTTGGGATCCTCCTGCCTCAGCCTCCACACAGGTGAATATGGCACCACACCTGGTTATTCATTTTCCTTCTTCCTTCCTTTTTCCTGCAGTGGTGAGGATTGAACCCAAGGCCTTGAGCATGTTGAATGTGTGCTCCAACCCTGAGCTACTCCACACCCTCAGTCCCTAAGTGTCTGCTCTTCCTGAATGACCTAGTCTCAGTAATATCCTGTGACAGAAAATGGCCCCATGAGCAGGCACAGCCTTCCTGCACTGTCTAGGTACACCCTCGTCCAGCACTGCTCCCCACCTCCACTGAAGCTGTTTGCTTGTCCCCTTCTTGCTTGTGCCATCTGCTCCCACAGCCCAGGAACCCCTGCCCCTCCTCCACTGAAGATTACCAAGTCCTGTTTTCTTTCCTCTCTACCATATTCTGGGAGTCATCCATTGCCTGGGTACCCAGCCCCTGCCTGCCAGCACAACCTCACACTGGTGCCATGGTCCCTTACACTCCTTCTTGCCACACTGTAATCCATGTTCCAAACAGCAGGAGCCATAACCATGCTTACAAATATCTACTCTTCTGGAACCCAGAGCACCCTTGAACAAAGCAGATGCTAAGGTGGACAGTGATAGCTGGTACACAGTCAAGACAGCAGGGACCAAACTGACTTTGAAAAGAGGACACAGCATGGAAAGAAAAGCGCAAGCTGGTCCAAGGCATCAGGAAGGCAGGGGCTGGGCTGGTTAGCAGAGACCTCCTGGGAAGGTGAGCCATGAGCAAGGACTGCAGGTGAGCAATGCAGGCGTGTGTGGGAAGGCTTATACAAGAAGAGGCACAGCCAGTGCAGAGACCCTGTGGCAGGAGAGTGCCCTAGGTATGGAACAACTAGGGTTCTAGGATGACAGACCACAAAGTAGTAGAGAAATAGTGAAAGAGGCCAAGGAGGTGAGTTCTGCAGCCAGGGCAATGCAGCTGCAGAGGCTTTGCTGGTGCACACAAAGATGGTGACCTTCGGCCAGCCCACCAGGCCCTGCCTGGTCCTATCGGAGACCTGTGTCTGGGCTTTGGCTTCCAGTTCCTCCCACATCACAGGAGCTGGCTTGTGTCCGGAGTTCCTCCTCCCCCTTTGCTTGGCATTCAGAGCTCTGTTTAGGCAATCCTTCCTCTAGGACATCTTCTGCAGACTATCACCCAGACCATGTTAGGTCCCTTCCCTTCTGCCCAGCCCTCCCCTGAGGACACAGCCATCTCACAGTCCAGAAATTCTTTGAGCTCCTGGAATTTTCTTTGGCTTTGTTTTCTGGTACTGGAGGTTAAATCCCAGGGTCCCTGCACTGAGCTACCTCCCCAGCACTTTTTCATTTTTATTTTCAGACAGAGTCTTGAGATGTCACTATATTGGGCCAGGGATATAGCTTAGTAGCACAAATACCTGCCTGGCAAGTACAAGGTCTGGAGTTTGATTCCGAGCACCCAAAAAAAAAAAAAAAAAAAAAGGAGGCGAAGGGAGAGGAAGAAGGCATCGTATTAACCATCTGGGCTTGAATTGTCCATCCTCAAGTCTCAGCCTCCCAGAGCAATAGGGTTACAGGTATGCATCCCTACATCCGGGCTTCAGGACATAGTTGATGGTTGTTTTCTTTGTGCCATGAGCTGTTCTGGGGGCCAGGAGCAACATGCAGAATAGGACCTCAAGGTGTACCTGATGATGACACAAGGCAGCCCTGCTTGGGCAGTTTAGGAACTTAGTGAACTGGGCTGGGGTTGTAGCTCAGTGTGAAAGCAATGGGTTCAGTACTGAATGGCAGAGGAGAAAGGTGACAGAGTGGAATGACAGGGTGGGAGGGAAGGGCAGCTGTAGCCACAGCGAGGCTATGACCTAAAGCTGGGAAGGCAGCAGTTAAAGAAGGCAGGCAGAGAGCTCCGGGCAGTTCAAGAGGCCTGGCTGTGGGCTCTCTGAGCAAGAGTGGACAACTCCTGAGGAGCAGGAGAATGGGCAGTGTCCCTGGCTAAGACAGGGTTCCACTGACCCAAGGCCCTTTAGGTTGTCTGGGTCTGTCCCTTGGGCCTGCTCATAGGGCAAAATTACTGCATTTGTTAAATGAAGGAATAGATCTGCAGTGTCCCCCCACTTTTAAAAAAAAGTTTTACTGAGAGACAGGGTGGTAATAACTGCTAAACTGCCCAGGCTGAGTTTGAACTTGCAATTCTCCTTCACCGGCCTCCTACAGCACTGGATTACAGCCATGTGCCCCCACAGCCAGGAGCTACATATATCTGTTCTGTTCATCCGTCAACCTCTTTTCTCTGGGAACTCTTTTCAGTCTTCTGCAGCACCCCCCCCCCACCGCCATGCACATACTCTTCCTCCCAGCCAGGCATGGACTCACGTACTATAATGCCAGCAGTTGGGAGGCTGAGGCAGGAGGATCACTGAGAGTTTAAGGCCAGCCTGAGCTACGTAGTGAGCTAAAGGCCAGCCTGGACTGCACAGTGAGACTCTTACCTAAAAAAAAAACAGGACTGGGTAGATAGCTTGGCGATCTAAGTGCCTGCCTGGCAAGTACAAGGATCCAGGTTCTATCCTTGGTCCTACATGGTGTGCTGGCCCTGGAACTGAGTGTAGTGGTGCACACCTGTAATCCCAGTGCTTGGGAGGCTGAGACGGGAGAATCACTATGAGTCTGAACTGCACAGTGAGTCCCTGTATCCAATTTTTTTTCTGTATTTTTAGGGAAGGGTCTACAGGGTGTTCAGGCTCTCACTACTATATCGGACCCAAAGTGATCCTCCTGTTTACAGCCTCCCAAGAGTTGGGATTATAGGCCCACACCACCATGCCCAGTCTCAATTGCCATCTCAACAAACTCGGGGGTGGGGCTGGCACAGCAGGCCCAGGGATCGAACTCCCAGCCCCTGCGTCTGCCTAAGCAGGCACTTTAATCCACTGAGCCATTTGGCCAAACCCCTGTATCCAATTTTAAAAAATTAAAACACAAAACCTTTCTTTCTCTAAAGCAGAACTTCAGAAACCCTGGGGCAGTCAGCCTCTTGACAATAGCAGTTCCCTGAGAAGCCATGCACAGCTGTGCGGTACTCATTCAACCCCTTGCTTGCAGACATCAAGCCGAGGGCTAGAGTTGGAAGCATGTGGCCTGCGCCTGCCTGCTTCCCCATCTGCCTTCCTGCTGCTCTATCTCAACATCCACAGGACTTGGCTTCGAGGAACCAAAGAAGGGTTTCTTTTTTTTTTTTTTTTTTTCTTTTGGTGGTACCAGGAATCAAACCCAGGACCCCGGGAAGGGTTTTGAGCTGGTATTTGCAATGGTAGAACCTCTGATCCCTTCTGCACAGTTACCCTGCTTCTGATCCATGGAGACATAGTAAATATCTTGCAGCAGGCCTGCATCTTCCTGGCTCAGCTTATACCGTCGTGGAGCACACACTTTCCGTGGAGCGCCTGCAGAGACCAGCTGCCCAGGAAGCGCCTTCCTGCTCTGCCCAAGCACCACAGAAGCCAAGGCATGGGGCGTTAACTGGCTTGTGGTCAGGCCTGTGGCTGGATATTCTTAGCAGCCTTCAGTCAACCGTCTTAAGAATTCAAACTCCTCTGTCACTAGGGCTTAGACCTCTCACTGCCAAGGCAGAGGTTCGATATTTCCAGGCACACGGGTCAGAGTAGAGAGTGATGGTGTGGAGTATGCTTGTTTCAAAGGCCTGAGCTTTGGGGCACAGCCCAGCGACACACTTAGCCTGTTGCTACCCACCACCGCCCCAGGCCTGACTGGCCAGCCAGACTATTTGGAAAACATGCTCTGGTTTCACAGAGCCACTCAGCATGGCAGGAGCCTTGGCCACAGCACAGCGGTTATCACGTCTGACCTCATTCTTGGGGCCTGAGGCAATTCTGAGGTCTGAGTGTTTCGGACACTTACTAATCTTTCTTTAAAGAGATCCACTGCAGGTCAGAGCTGTGGACGTCAGTGACTCCCATCTGAGCCCTTTTCTGACATCTCTGGAGGATTTCCCCTTCTGGGTGCAACCAAGCAGCCTCCCATCAAGCTGTGTGTGCAGCGGCATGGGGTAGGGACAGGGATTGAAGAAGGGTCTTGGAGGCTGAGCAGCACTCAGGGGAGGGACGGGAGAGGAGGGCTGGTATCTATCCCTGGGCCTTGCCCCCTCCCGTGGCTAGGGATTGAACTCACAGCCTTCTCACTGACCTATAGAGCTAGCCCTTCCTTAATTTTTTTATTTGAGACAATGTCTCACTAAATTGCCCAGGATGGGCTTGAACTTGCAGTCTTCAGAGTGCTGGGATTCCAGGCATGTGCCACCACCATACCTGCCTTCCCCAGCGCTCTGCACATGGTCTACAATAAAGATTTCTGCACATTCGCCATCAGCATATAACGGAGCTTGGAGATGGGCCTCACCCCGCAGAATCAGAGCGCTGGCCCTGCGCACACCAGAGCTACGAACTGTGTAGTGTCTGACCTCTTCCTAGTCCACGTCTCTTGTTTTCTTCCACACTCACAAATTTCTCTTGGGGCCGTGATTTGTGCAGCTGTGTCTTCCGCCCATCTTCCTGCTCCAGAGGTGCCGGAGCACAGCTGGGGAGGGAGCTGTGGGCTGGGAGCAACAAAGCCTCTGGGATGTGTGTGTGCTCAGTCGAGTCATTCAGGGGAATCCCAAATGCTGCCCTCTCTGCCCCAACACCACTGGTCCACAAATGCATAGTCACCAAGAGTCTGGCCCAGTCCCAAGATGGTGCATCTCTGAGGATGTGCCATGGTGAAGAGAGACAGGGCAAAGGATTCGTGCAGGGACTCTGGGGAAGGGAAGGAAAAAGCACCAGGGGAGCTATGGCAGGCCAAACCTTCAGAGTACCCCTGGGGATCTTTGCCACTTTGGGATTGGAAGACTTGGGCAACCTGGTAAATTAGGGGCTAAAGGGGACCGTGAGGGTTCTGAGTCGCTAAGTCATCTGGGCTGGACCTTAACTTTCCATCCTCCTGCCCACACAGTCTAATCACAGCTAGTGAAGGAAGAGGGAGAGAGGTGACAAAGCAGGTGAGGCCCCACTGAAACCCACCATGTGCCCCAAGTGATGCACCCAGGCGGCACAGGGAAGACACCTACCTGCCTGGGGGAGAAGTGGGTCTGCAGGGTGAGGCCTACAGTGTGAGTTTTTCCTTACTAATCCCGCAATGGGAAGCCGGTAAGACATTGGTGACAGGAGCCCCAGCAGCCAGCGTGTTTGAGCACTTAGGGAATGGGGCACTTCTGTGGGCCAGGTTGTGATGGGCTTAACTGTGCCCCTTGTTCCCACGTGGAATTTTTTTTTTTTTTTTGTCTTTTTGAGACAGGATCTCACTGTGCAGTTCAGGCTGGCCTTAAGCTCACTTTGTAGCTCAGGCTAGTCTCGAACTCACAACAATCCTCCTGCCTCAGCCTCAGTGCTGGGATTACAGGCCTGCACCACCACGTCCAGCTCCTACATGGAATTTTTAACCCCCGAGGTCTCAGAATGTCACTGTGTTTGGTGGTTTGGCCCTGAAGCAGGCAATTACATGATAATGCAGTCACCAGTGCAGGTCCTAGTCACTGTCACCAGTGTTAGTCCTCATAAGAAGGTGCTGGGACACAGACACAGAGGGAAGACTGTGGGAACACATAACATAAAGGCGGCTATGTGCAGGCCAAGGAGAGGCTTCAGAAGGAGCTGGGCCTGTCCACAGCCTGGTCTCAGACTTCTGGCCTCCTAACCAGTGAGACAATCCATTTCTGCCCGAGGCCACCTGGACTAAAGGATTTTTTTCTGGAGGAACAGGGGATTGAACTGAGGCTGCAGAGAAGCGCTTATGCTGATGAGCCATCTCCCCCGCCCCACCAGACTAAAGGATTTTAAGGCAGAGAAATATAGTGAGAAATCTGTCCCTCACCTAGAATCTGGGCTGGCCTTACGATTTTCTCTGACAAAATGTGCCAAAAGTGATACTGTGTGACTTCTGAGGTAAAGCCTTGGGAGGTCTTGTAGCTTCTTGCTTGACCCCTTACGGCCATTCTGAGACTGTCATGGCAAGAAGTCACTCTCCTCCACAGAAGAACAGTAGCTGACAGATGCCAGCAACTGCCAGGCCATGTTGGAGCCCTCCTTCCCCAGCTGTCCTCGTGCTCACTCCAGCTTCGTGAGGTAGCCTGATCGTAGCCAGCAGAGGTCTGCCCAGCCAACCCACCACATTATGAATTTCTTTTCTTTCTTTCTTTTTTTTGGCAAAACAGGGGATTGAACTCCAGCCCTTGCGCTTGCCACTTAAGTGCTTACTCTACAGAGCCATGTCCCTGGCACCAATCCACCATATTATGAAGGAAGAAGAAACTGCTCTTGCTCTTAGCCATTACGGTTAAAGGTTGTCTTTATCCATTTTAAATTGCTACAACAAAATACCTGAGGCCATATAAATTCCTAAAACTGGAAGCATATTTGGTTCACAGTTCTGGAAGCCAGAGTAATGTGCCACATCTGCTCTGCATCTGGGACCGTAACATGGCACATGCTGGGCATGGCAGTGTGCCTGTAATCCCAGCACTAAGGAGGCTGAAGCAGGAGAATCACTGTGAGTTCAAGTCCAGCCTGGACTACAAAGTGAGTTCAAGTTTAGCCTTCACCATATAGCGCGACCCTCACTCACAAAAAGAAAAAAAGAATTTGAACTTACCTTTCTATTCTTAGAAAGTCACCTGTCCCATTATGGAAGCCCTACTTTGAAGACTTTATCTAATCCTAATCACCTCCCAAAGGCTCCAGCTCTAAGCAACACATGAATTTGGAGATTAAGTTCCAATACATAAAATTTGGGAGACACATTAAAACCATTACTGAGTGGTTTGTTACACAGCAATAGCAAACTGATATATCTCATTGAAACATGCTGTAGAAACATGTTTCATCCAAAAGTTTTAGGAGCAAGTGTGTCTTGTGGAATACTGGGGAAGGCCCTCAGTCAAATGAGAAAAATCTTTATCTGGCACCATTTCTTCTCAAGCTACCTGTGGGTCCCTCTATCCCCACTGTATCCGTGTTCACTATTTCCAGTTCTAAGGCACACACAGCACAGAGGGAATTTGCAGGAACTAAAGCAGCAGACACTGCCCTCCCTGAATCATTTGTGGAAAGAAGGCAGTACCTCTATCTCTTTATCTGTCTCTGCTGATAAGTAGCAGCCTACGCAAGTCAAATCCCTGGATGTCTCATGTCAGTAATCAAACACCCTTTCTGGGGCTGAGGGTGTAGTTCAGTGGTAAAGTGCTTGTCTAAAATCTAGCATGGTCTGTGAGCGTTGCAGCGGTCTCCTGCTTCAACAGTGCTTGATCTGAGCCCGGCCTTGGCCCGCCCTCGCCGCAGCTCGCACCTCCGCTGCAGCCTAGCCTTGCCCACCGCCACCATGATGACGGCCTTGCCCTCGCGAGTGCGCCAGAACTACCACCAGAACACCGAGGCCGCCATCAACCGCCAGATCAACCCGGAGCTCTACGCCTCCTACGTCCACCTGTCCATGTCTTACTCCTTTGACCACGATGAAGTGGCTTCGAAGAACTTCGCCAAGCCGGGCGCGGTGGCACATGCCTGTAATCCCAGCACTTGGGAGGCTGAGTCAGGAGGATTGTTGTGAGTTCAAGACCAGCTTGAGCTACAAAGTGAGCTTAAGGCCATTCTGAACTGCATAGTGAGACCCCGTCTCAAAAAGACATAAAAAAAAAAGAAGAAGAAGAACTTCAAATACTTTCTTCACCAATCTCTCGCGGAGAGAGAACACACGGAGAAGCTGACGAAGCCTCAGAAACAGCGCGGTGGCCGGATCTTCCTTCAGGATGTCAAGAAACCAGACCGTGAAGGCTGGGAGAACCGGCTGACCATGATGGAGTGCGCGCTGCACTTGGAGAAGAGCGTGAATCAGTCCCTCCTGGAGCTGCACAAGCTGGCCACTGATGAGAACGACCTCATCTGTGTGACTTCATCGAGCCTCACTACGTGGACGAGCAGGTGAAGGCCATCAAAGACCTGGGTCACCACGCCACCAACCTGCACAAGATGCGAGCCCCTGAGTCGGGCATGGCGGAGTACCTCTTTGACAAGCATACCCTGGGGGACAGTGACAATGAGAGCTAATGTCACCAAGGCAGCACTTGCATGTTGAGGCTACCTTAACCTTTTCTATAAACTGTACCAGAACATCTTCTTAATTCTTTAATTCCTTCAAATAAAGAAATTTGGTACCTGGGAAAAAATAAAATTTAGCATGTGGGGCCAGGGAGATGGCTCAGTGGAATAAGCACTTCCCTGGCAAGTGCAAGGGCCTGAGTTCAGTCCCTGGTTCCTCAATAAATAAATAAATAAATAAATAAATAAATAAATAAATAAATAAATAAAATCTAGCATGTATGAGTGGGATTTGGTGGTACACACCTATAATCCCAGCATTTAGGAGTCTTAGGCAAGAGCATCACAAGTACAAGGCTAGCCTGAACTGCACAGTGAGACCATTTCAGAAAACAAGGAAAGAGAAAAAAGAAAAGAAAAGGGAGGGGTTGCGTATGTGGCTCAGTGGTAGATCTTACACGAGTATGGCCCTGCAACACTAAAAAACCAAACCAAAACAAGACAAAAAAAAAAGAGAAAAAAGGTGTGTTGCTTAAGGAGTGTGATAGAGGGAGAAACACTTCTGTTACGATGAGGAGAGAGAGGAGGTGCCAATCCTAGAATGGGGCTGAGCCAGACTTCATGGTGGGCTGCATCCAGACAGGTCTAGAAGGAGGGGACCAACCAGAGGAAGGTCCACCCATTACTTCCGCTGTGTGTGGTCACTTTATGGAGTGGCATTTTACATGAGAAAACTGAGAGGTGGGCAGGAGAGGTGGGCAGCTGGCAGTGTGGCTCAGCCTAGCCAGTCCATCCTCTGGAGAGACCTTTGCACCCCATCCTGCCATGGATTCCAACTGTGTACAAACCCCAGACACCTTTTTTAAAAAATTACTTATTTATTTGGTACAGGGTCATGCTATGCAGCTTGGACTTGTAGTGAACCTCCTGTCTCAGCCTCCCCAGAAATCTCACTTATTCAGATACTGGTGTGTGTTCATCTATGATGTCAGGGGGTCATGTGACCATTTCTATCTCTGAGCACTGCATCAGGTACATAGAAGGAGCTCATTAAGATGAATTGGGGGGCTGGGGAGATGGCTCAGTAGAATAAGTGCTTCCCTGGCAAGCACAAGGGCCTAAATTCAATCCCCAGTTCCGCCAAAAAAAAAATGCATGGGGGTCCTCAATTTTAATCTTTAGTGGTACTGGGATTGAACCCAAGGGTGTCCCCTCATTGAGCTACACCCTGTCTTTTATATTTCATTTTGAGACCAGGCCTCACTAAGTGGTCCAGTCTGTCCAACTTGCAGTCCTCCTGCCTGCTCCTTCCGAGTAGCAAGAGTTACTTGCTGTACCACCACGCCCAGCTCGGGGCTACCCTTTGCCTCACACAGTTCTAAACCTTAGCCCATCTGCTTTAAACAAGCCAGTTGCCTCATGGCGGAGGGGAGCACTGGGGATGTTAAGGAGCCCCCGGAGGAAAAGCAGAAGGCCCAGAGAAGGAAATTTTGCAAATGTCAGCAAATTCTGCTACCTGCCTCCCATGCCCCAAGAGTATCTTGCTGGGCAAATCCTACTTGCTCAGGCACCAAGTGAAACCTAGGCTCCCTCCTAAAGCCACCTAGCTGAGGGCCTGCAGTGCAGCCTTTCCTACATGTATGGGCTGTCTACAGACCTAGGGTTCTCACAACCGTGAGGAGAGAACCACGCCCACAGAAGCCATTCCTGCACTACTGTCTATCACCCAATACAGGTGTCCCTCCCAGGACCCCAAGCCAGACATCTGTTCTGAAAATGGCCTGTGCTTCCCATATGGAGCCCTGGAGAGGCCAGGGGATATCAGGCACATGGGTAGGACTGACATAGGGCCACAAGGAACCATGGGAGTCCTGATGGATCTAACCCCTTGAGTGTCCTATGACCCCGCCTTGGAAGGTGAGCTAGTCAGAATCTGAAGGTGGCCCACTGCTCGCTGTACTTACCAGCAAAAGGGACCAGAGAGACTAGAAGCTGACAAAGACTGTCCCTTCACCAGAGCCTTATAGCCCAGCATGAAGAAATAGCCACAGCTAGGAACATGGCACCTGGCACTGACTTGGCTCAGTGAGCTCCCAGGCCTCAAAGCAGAGGGATAAGGGGAACTTACGTTTGTCTAGCACTTGAGAGATCATCTCACTGAGTCCCGTGTGAGGGAACGCATGCGATACTGTGAGAGCTCTTAACACATCTGCATGTTATTTGGGACACTTCCCACTGAGAAGGGGGGTCCTGTCTTCCCCTCCCCTCAGAAATCTGGGTAGGCTTTGTGGCTTTTGATGAAACAGAAGTCACAGTGTGAGATCAAGTCTAAGTCAGAAACGGCCACATGGCTTCCTCCTGGCTCTCTTGGGGCACCCACCCTGGAAGAAGTCCGTAACCACTCAATTGTCACAAGGAGACGTGCAAGTCCACAGCCCAGCTGAGCACTTGACAACCACCAGCATCAAGTGATGGCTGCTGACCATGGAGCTCCTCAGAGCTCGTTACTCCCCCACTGATACCTAACTGGTACCACCCTGAGATACCCTCTAGAGAACTACCCAGAGGAGCCCTTCCTTAAATTCCTGACCCACAGAAACATAAGCAAAATAGAACTGTTGTTTTCAGTGTCAAAATCCTAATGTAACTTACTGCATGGTGCTATGAACCTAGGTAGATCCATGGTATATTTTCCCCCCAGCATTGAGGCTCGAACCTAAGGCTTTCACATTGAGTTACACCCCTGGCCCCTTTTTATTTTGAAACAGGATCTCACTGAGTCATGGGATTGGCCAGGCTGGGCTCCAACTCATGATCTTCCTGCCTCAGTTTCCTAGACTGCTGGGATTACAGGCTTACACCTACTGAGTCACAATTTTCAGGCATCAGGCCAGGATGGCACATTCTAAGCTGGCGTCCCAGGCAGTGATTACTGTATGAACCAGCCAGTGGGCCACACTGCTTAGCCAGATTACTCTAAGAGAACTAGACAGTACCAGCAAGTTTTCCTTCAAAACTTCCCAGAGTCAGAAAGACACTCATGATCCATGTTCATTGGATTACATTTAGACTTTCTTTCTCTCTCTCTCTCTCTCTCTCTCTCTCTCTCTCTCTCTCTCTCTCTCTCTCTCTCTCTCTCTCTTTCTTTCTGTGGAACAGGGGATTGAACTCAGGCCCTTTTGCTTGCCAGGGAAGCGCTTATTCCACTGAGCCATCTTCCCAGCCCTAGACTTTCTTTGGAGACAGGATCTCTTGCTGTTGCCCAACTCGCCTGGAATTCCCAGGCTCAGAGATCCTCCTGCCTCAGTCTCCTGAATAACCATAACTATAATCACATGTGGCCTGCAAAATTTAATTTTGCTTTTCTTTTTTTGCAATACTGAAAACTGAACTGTAGCCTTTGCATCCCCAGCCTGTCCTCATCCCCCTCCCCTACACCTTTAAAACATTTATTTTGACCCTAACTATGTTGGAGCACTTCTGTAATTCCAGCATTTGGAAAGCTGAGGTGGGAGGATCACTATGAATTTGAAGCTAGCCTGGGCTACTTAGTGAGTTCAAGTTTCTATTGGGATAGAGCAGAGAGAGGAAAACCAAATGTACCAGGAGTGGGTCACCAGCCCATTGGATCTTAAATCCAGTGTCTTAACTGCTTGGGTATCCTGGTACTTCATCCTGAATTATATATCAAGACCTTGTCTCAAGAAACAAACAAATAAATAGTACAATTTGTCTTTTGTAGAGTCTCACTAAGTTGCTAAACTGTCTATACTGTGCTCAGATCTGTGATCCCTCTTGCCTCAGCTTCCCAGATTGCCAGATCACAAACGGGCACCATCACACTTTTTCTCTCTTCTTTCTTTCTTTCTTTCTTTCTTTCTTTCTTTCTTTCTTTCTTTCTTTCTTTCTTTCTTTCCTTCCTTCTTTCCTTCTTTCTTTCTTTCTTTCTTTCTTTCTTTCTTTCTTTCTTTCTTTCTTTCTTTCTTTCTTTCTTTCTTTCTTTCGAGACAGATTGCCGGATCACAAACAGGTACCAACACTCTTTCTTTCTTTCTTTTTCTTTCTTTGAGACAGATTGTCAGATCACAAACAGGCACCAACACACTTTCTTTCTTTTTTTCTTTCTTTGAGACAGGGTCTTGCTACATAGTTCAGGCTGTCCTTCAACTCAGTGGCAATTTTCCTGCCTCAGTCTCCCAAGAGCTGGGACCACAGGAGTGTACCTCTGGCACCCAAGTAATAAGCCTTGTGGCTGGGATGATAAGCACAAGACAATGTAATATGATGGAGGGAGGCCTCTAGGTGGCAGAGGAGGTGGTGCTTGAGGTGGGGGCCAAGGTACTGGGGAGACCACACCAAGAGCAGGTGTGTGCGTGTGTGTCTGGGGCGATGCGTTCACAGGGCAGAGGGGACAGAGGGGAAGTGAGCACCCTGAGGGTTCCTGCTGTTGGTGGGGGAACAGGCAGGACAGATTAGGGAGGAGTTCAAGACTAGCAGCTTAATAAGGATTTTACTCTCTCAGTCTCCAAAAGCTATTGTCATTAAGGATCAAGAGCCACATTTCAAATTTTACTGAAAATTCAAAGGAAACCACAGGCTTCTGTTTCCCAGGGCATCAGCTAACATTTTTCCTATGACAGTTTTACGGAAAACATTGGGGGAAATTTGAAAAGAAGAAAGAAACTTTGTTTCTGCCCTTCAGGAGCTTAACACTGAATCAGGAATAGCAGAATGCCTAAAAGGAGAAGACAATCAGCAAGCGGTTGCGCACCCCGCCAGCGAAGTGGAAGCTGGCACAGCTGTGTGGGCACACTTTTGAGCAGCGTCTAGGCAGACTATACAGAGCCCCCGGATGTGGCTCAGGGGAGAGTGCTAGCAGAGTATTGTGAGGCCCTGGGTTCCAGCTGAGCAACACACAAGAAGAGAGGCATTGTTTTTGGTGTCTGACTACATTGTGAAGGCAACAGAGCTATGGCCGGAGTGGGCTCTTCTCACTCTGCACCCAGGTAACCCAGAGGCAGCAGCATCTTGCACTGGATGTGGGGGAGAGACAGACAGAGAGACAGACCAACAGACAGACAGACAAAGACAGAGACAGAGAGGAGAGAAGAGGACAGGAGAGGAGAGAAAGAGAGGGAGAGAGACAGAGAGAAGAGAGGAGAAAGAGAGGGAGAGAGACAGAGACAGAGAGAGAGGCAGGGACAGCGAGAGAGAGAAACAGAGACAGGGAGACAGAGAGACAGAGAGAGAGAAAGAGACAGAGAGAGGCAAAGAGATAGACAGGGACACAGAGAGACAGAGACAGAGAGAAGTGGACTGGGGTGTAGCTTAGTGCAAATGTCCTAGGTTTGATCACCAATTTTACACACACACACACACACACACACATGCACACACACACACACACACTAGAAGTTAAGCACGTGAGGAGTGTAGCTCAGTGGTAGAGCACTTGCCTACCGTGTGTGGAGCCAGGGCCGCATCCCAACAGTGAGTGTGTGTGTGTACATGTGCACCCATGGTGTGTGTGTGTGTGTGTGTGTGTGTGTGTGTGTGTGTGTGTGTGTGTGTGTGTATGTATGCAAGGTTCCCTTTGGGGCTCTGGTACCCCCAAGGTTTGAGGAGATTCCTGGACTGCTGGTGATACTTTGCTCCCAGGTCTGGGTACAGCTACTTATTTCAACTAAGAAGTAAATCAGCATCATGATCGTCTTCAGCTAATAGGCAATGAAGGTTGAAACCACACAAGTGCCTCTGGGATATGGCTGCAAAGAGATTTATACTGAGAACAACAAAGGAGCAAATAAAGCCTCAGGAGATTCAAACTAGGATGACAAGTCCAAGGTGGACCCAAGAACATCAAGCCAAAGCTCAGTGAGATCACAGACTGAACCACAGTTTGCACACTATTATTCAATGCACTGCCTATTGGTAGCTGCTCTGAGAGCAAGGGCAGCCCCTTCCGATTCCAGGCTCCGATCAGCCACAGAGGATGGATCACCAGCAGGAGCCAGACTCCTCCCAAGGAAGAGACAGGCTGAATCCTCGGGGGACCCCACCAGCAGCACCCTGTTCTCTCTGCTTACAAGATATAACCCTTGATACTGCCACCTTGAATTTTCAGTGAGGGGATCCCATTGATTGGAATCACTCTGAGCAATGGTGATTAGATTCCATCGACTGTCACAATCAATTGAACAGTGAGCTTTTCTTCCTGAAGGGAAAGGCCAGGTTCCAGTACTTGGCTGACTGCTGTGCTCTGGAGGAATTAACTGAAGGGAGGCCTCAAATTAAAAATCATCACTTTTTGAAAAGACATTTAGGGATTATTCAAAGATGGCAAGAAAAAGGCAGGATAGGACTAGGGAACGAGGGGCTGGGAGGAAGAGCGGGAATCTTTACCCCTGCCCTGACACCGCTCAGGAAGGTGTCCTAGAGGGACATTGAGACACACTGAAGGTCTGGTTGGCTATACAGGACCAAAGGTGACACCTTTTGGGTCTGAAACCAGATTTGTGCCGCTTCAAAACACGCTCTGAAGTCAGCAAGGAGCCAGGTGTGGTAGTACACACCTGTGAGCCCAGCTCTCAGGAAGCTGAGGCAGGAGGATTGCTGTGAGTTCAAGGTTGGCCTGGACTATACAGGGAGACCAGGTCTCAAAAAACAAAACAGACAAAAGAACAAAAGAAAGAAGAAGGAAGGAAAGGAAAGGAAAGGAAAGGAAAGGAAAGGAAAGGAAAGGAAAGGAAAGGAAGGCAAAAGAAAAGAAAGGAAAGGGAAGGAAAGGGAAGGAAAGGAAAGGAAAGGAAAGGAAAGGAAAGGAAAGGAAAGGAAAGGAAAGGAAAGGAAAGGAAAGGAAAGGAAAGGAAAGGAAAGGAAAGGAAAGGAAAGGGAAGGGAAGCAGGCCAGGCAGGAAGAGAAGCTGCGTTCTGGTCACTTTCTCTCTCAGTGCCGACATGGCTTGTGGTCCATTTCCCTAGGTTTCCTGATCTGAGTGGCAATGGCTTTATCAAAGGTCATAGCTAGATAGTCATAGTTTGGGTTTGAACCATTTTTTTTCCTTGGGGCTGGGGAGATGGCTCAGTGGAATAAGTGCTTCCCTGGCAAGCACAAGAGCCTGAGTTCAATTCCCAGTTCTGCAAAACAAAACAAAACAAAACAAAAAAAAAAACCTTTTTTTTTTTCCTTTCATCTCATTTTGGTTTCTGAGACAGGGTCTCATGATGCACTTCAGGCTTGCTTTGAACTCACTATGTAGCCCAGCTGTCCTCACACTCAGCGATCTTCCTGCCTCAGCCTACTGTGTACTGAGATCACAGGTGTGCAGCATCACTCTGGCTGAACCGTCTGTTTCTGAGTGGCATTACTCTTCCCCACAGGCAGGTCCCCTGCCATGCAACTCTGCAATTGTGCCAGGTAGAGCACACTGACAGCAGGCCATCATGCTACAGTGTGGGAGAAATGAGGTGGGTGGGCAAAGCCTAGGACAGAAAAATCATCGCGTTACAACTCTCCACTCATGCATGCTTTTACCATTGCTGTGAGAAGGCCATGTCCCAGGTGGCCTGCTCATCTAGAAGACGAGCAATGTATGGAACTGACGTTGTGTACTCGCACTGACCATAAGCTTGTTTGGCAATCCTGGGGTGGCCACATGCTACGCAGGAAGTGAATGGGTGTTCATGTTTTGGGTGGGTTGTGCCACAGCATTACTGTGACATGAGCTGATTGCTACACCGTGGAGTCCGTCTAACACTCCAGGTATAGCAGGTGCCAGCTAAAGCAGCACACATCTCCTGCATGCCGTTCATCAGCAGGCCTCACAATCGACATTGCCTATCTCTTTTTGCTTATGAGCATATTCAATGTCTCCATGCAACAAAATGTATTTTATGCTTTCCAGCAGTGACAACCTCCCCACAAGAACATGCCTCTCGTGAAACATCTCCTTCATCCCTCCCCGGAGGAGAAGAGGAGGCACAAGAAGCAGTGCTGGGTGCAGAGCCCCAACTCCTACTTCAAGGATGTGAAGGTCCCTGGGGTGCTATGAAGTCACCACGGTCTTTACTTCTGTGTAGTGGCTGCTGCACTGTCTTGCATCAGCCTACAGGATGGAAAGCAAGGTTCACAGAAGGTGTTCCTTCAGGAGGAGGCAGCACTAACAGCACCCTCACTCAACATGAGAGGCCATCCCAATCAACACATTTTGGATATTAAAAAAATTTATTTTTATGACATTCAAGCTACTGCACACTACCCAAAACATCAGGAGGCATGTGGTGGTGGGCTGCCAAAGGACTTAATGTGCCTTTTATCTAATTTATGCTCCTTTTGTTGTTTTGTTTTGTTTTGCGGAACCAAGGATTGAACTCAGGCCCTTGTGCTTGCCAGGCAAGTGCTTGTTTTACGGAGCCATCTCCCTGGCACCCTATGCTCCTTTGTGAAGCTCAGAAACTTTACAACAGATAAAGTTGAAAGAGAAACAAATTTTTCTTTTGCAGTAGTAGAGCCTGAACCCAGGGTCTTGCACATTCTAGGCAAGTGCTCTACTATAGAGCTCTGTTCCCCAGCCCTTGTTAAACATTATTTTGAGATAAGGTCTTGCCTCCTAGTACCCCTGAAGAAGGGTGAGCCCTTCTCCCCTAAGGATGCACTCACAGCCGTGGGTCCCTCAGAAAGCATCGGCCTCCAGTGCTTTCCACCTCCACACAGCTCGAAGACCGTGCACCCTATTGAGGTTGGCCTTGACCTTACAGGCTTTCTCTGTGTGTCAGTCCGCTGTGGGTGGGAGGGGGAGTTCAAAGGGACTTAGGTACTTTCCAAGAGCTGTCAGAATGTTTTGCTCTCTGGCAGTGTGCCAACATCACACATTAATTCAATTATATGGCAGAAACACCACAATGGCAAGGTCAGACATTAGTTGTCAAAGCTGAACATTAGGCATAGTATTTTATAACACAGAGCAAAGTATGCTTTGAACAAATTCCACATTCTTTTCTTTTTCCCCAGGCCTTTCTTGCCTTTGCCTCTGTTTTTTTTTTTTTTTTTTTTTTTTTTTTTTTTTTTTTTTTTTTTTTTTTTTTTTTTTTTTTTTTTTTTTTTTTGGTACTGGGTATTGAACTTAGGACCTTGAGCTTGCCAGGCAGGTGCTTATGCCACTGAGCTGTATCCCCAGCCCTGACTTTTTTGGTGGAACCAGGGATTGAACTCAGGCCCTTGAACTTGCCAGGCAAGCACTTATTCTACTGAGCCATCTCCCCACACACACACTGTTTCTTTAATGTATTTGGTACAGGGTCTCACTACAGATCTCAGACTTGTAGTGATCCTTCTGTTTTCAGCCTCCCCAGCATTGTTACTGGTGTGAGCCACACTCTGAACTCAGTGGCTGGTTCACTGTGCACAGGGTGGAGGGGGCAGCATGGCATGTGGTGCCAGTGATCAAACCCTGGTCCCTGCGCTTGCCTAAGCAGGTGCTTAGTTCCCTGAGGTATCTTCCAGCACTTGCCTCAGTTTCTGGAGTGCTAGGATTGCAGGTGGGTACCACCATACCTGGCTCTACTTCTCATTCTGAAAATATCTGACACTTCTTATGTGAGGCACCTCTCTGGGCAACACAGGGTGGTACAAATGCCTGTCTGGCTTGCTTGACACTGGGAGGTTCTTGGGGCCATACCTGCTTGCTCCACTGCATTGACTCTGGACTTTTGTTTTCTGTATTTCAGACAGGGTCTACAGGGTCTCACTATGTAGATCGGACTTGTCCCCACAAGCGGGGATCCTCCTGTTTTCAGCCTCCCAAGCTCTGGGATTACAGGCATGCACCACCCTGTCCAGTCTCAATTGCTGTCTCAGCGTGCCCCAGGGGGAAGGCCAGCACAGCAGGCCAAAGGAACAAATTCCAGCCCGCCATGGTGCTCTGCCTAAGCAGGAGCTTTAGTCAGCTGAGCCATCTCCCCTGACCCTGGACTTTGAAATCCTGAGCCTTCCTAAGCCTTGGCTCACTCAGAGGGAGAACACTCTTCCTGGGTTTGTGTGGAAAGCAGATACTGGTCCAGTGTTCTAAAATGGAGCCATACCAGGCAGTAACTATCTAGGCTAGCACTTGGGAGGGGTGTGGTATGGTAGTGCATGCCTGTAATCCTAGTACTCAGGCAGCTGAGGCAGGAGGACCGAGGATCTCTATGAGTTCAAGGCCAGCCTGAACTACACAGTGAGAACCTGTCTCAAAAAAACAAGCCCTGCAGCAGGGTGCCCCTGGTGTACATCTATGTGCGTTTACTCAGTTTACACCGCTGGGGATGGAGCTTACACTAGGCCAAGCATGGACTCCACTGCTGAGCTATATCCCAGCCCTTACAAATGATTTAAGCAAGGCTGAGGCTGGGGGTATAGCTTAGTGGAACAGTGTTTGACTAACATAGACAAGACTCAGGGTTCAACACCCCCAGTGATACAAAGGCAAAAGAAAATTTGTTTTTAAACAGTGTGGCAGGATCAGGGAAATAGCTCAGTAGTATAAGCGCTTGCTTGGCAAGAGCAGGGTCCTGAGTTCAATCCCTGGTACATCAAAATAAATAAATAAATAAAATAAAACAGCATGGCATTTGAAGACAACAATATGCGATATAACAACCATTGTTGAATTCCAAACAACAGCATGGCTAGGCCAGGTGGTGGAGCATGCCTGTAATATGAGTCAGGAGAATCCAAGTTTGAGCTGCCTGGCGACTTAGCAAGACTCTGTCTCCAAATAAAGAAAAATACAAGAACTGGTAATTTAGCTTAGTGTAAAGGTCCTGGGTTCAATCCCCAGTACAACTAAAATAACTAGCTCACTAAATAAATAAATAACTTAATAAATAAATAAACAGCATGGCTTGGAACTTGACATGTGTGAAAACTGTGCCCAGGAATCGAGAACCCCCTGCCACTTACACAGTGAGTATATGACAAGGTCACATTGATGGATTCCTCCGGTCTCCTACAGTTACCAATCACTCCACAGCCACTAAGGGGGAAGGGGGGAGTTGTGCCTTGTGCAATTACTCCAGCAAGGTTGACACCAGGTGTATTTCTGTTTAAGCTTGAAGTCTTGGGCTGGGGAGATAGCTCAGTGGCATAATCTCCTGCTTGACAAGTACAAGGTCCTGAGTTCAATCCCTGGTACCAAAAAAAGAAAAAAAAAAAAAGCTTCAAGTCTTCTGAACCCTTACTGAGCACTTTCTACATGCCAGGTACTATTTTCACCACTTTCTGGGGCCAATTTTTTTTTTTTTTTTTTTTGGAACAGGGGATTGAACTCAGGCCTTTGCGCTTGCTCGACAAGCGCTTATTTTACTGAGCCATCTCCCTGCCCTTTCACCACTTTCTGACACCTAACCGGTCTATCCCTTCCAGTGTTTTGAAGGCAGTTGGGCAGCAAGACCCTGGAGGTGCTGCAGCTCCTCCCCTGTAGAGTAGGTCCATCCACCACCCTGCTTGGAGCCTAGATAAGGTGCTAGTGCTGAGTGGAGGTGTGACCAGAAAGCCAGCAGCATACCATGAGGACAAAGTGTCCCTACAGAGCATTTTAAGATACAGATAGGCTAATTCAGATTTTTGAAGGAGTTCTGAATTCTTTCAAGGGTAGGCATGCCAAATAAATACAGTGCTTTTGAGAATTTCCCTTTAAATATGCCTGTTCTTTCAACTTCCCTGTGGGTTCAGGAGTCTTAAAATATTGTAATATAAAAAATAGTGTAGGGGCTGGGGAGATGGCTCAGTAGAGTAAGCACGTCCATGGCAAGCGCAAGCACCTGAGTTCAATCCCCGGTTCTGAAAAAAGAAAGAAAAGTGTAATATAGTTTGCTTGTTTTGAGACAGGGTCTCACTATACAGTTCAGGTTGGCTTTGAACTCACTAAGTAGCCCATGCTGGCCTTGAACTCATGGTGATCCTCCTGCTTCAGCCTCCTGAGTGCTGGGATTACAGGCAAGCACCAGCATACCTAACCATTTGAAGCTTTTCAAAGACAATTTTTATTTTTTGAGGAACCAACTTGCACTGGCCAGGAAAGTACTTATTCTACTAAGCCATCTCCCCAGCCCCTCAAAGATGATTTTGTATGTATGTATGTATGTATGTATGTATGTATTTATTTGGTACAGCTACACAGGTTGGACTCGTAGTGAACCTTGTCTCGGCCTTCCCAGTGCTGGAATTGCAGGTGTGTGGCACCATGCTTGGTTTGAAGGCCAGCACGTCATGTCATGTGGTGCCAGGGATACAACCCAGATCTTTGTGCTTGCCAGGTAGGCACTCAGACCACTGAGCTATCTCCCCAGCCTTTTTTTTTTTTTTTTTTTTTTGAGATAGGGTCTTGTTATGCAGTTCAGGCTGGCCTTGGGCTCACTTGAGCCCAGGCTGGTCTTGAACTTGCAACAATCTTCCTCAGTCTTTTCAAAGATAAAAATTTTTTTTAAGTTTTTTTTTTTTTTTCAAAAAAGGATCGGGGCCAGGGAGACAGCTCAGTGGCATGAATGCCTGATTGGCATACACAAAGTTCAGAGTTCAATTCCTACTTAAAAAAAATCAGTCTTGGGCTGGGGAGCTAGCTAAGTGGCATAGCAACTGCCTAGCAAGCACAAGGTCTTGAGTTAGACTTCCAATACAAAAATAAAGAAGGGAAAAGAATTAGTCTTAATAGGCTATCTTGAGAAGGTTAAGAGGAACTGGGAGTGGTGGTTGCCACAGAGACAGAGACAAACTGAATGACAAGTGGGAATGGGAGAGGCTTACTTTCTTCCCCAGCACCCTGTGACATCCTTAGGATTTTCTGTCACTGCAGGTGTCACCCATGACATCTGCTATGAGCAGGACACAGTCATCTGGGCAAAGCCAGCCCTCAGGTCCCCATTGGGCAGCTCAAGTAGCCACTCACTCACAGTGGAGGAGTTTCTGGTGGGCAGTGGAATGTGCACAGAAACACACCAGGGGCCTCTGGCTTCCACACTGCATTCATTCCTGACCAGGTTCGGTTGCTGCATGCCCACAATCTCAATGCTCGGGAGGCTGAGGCAGGAGGACTGCACATTTGGGGCCAGGCAGGGCAATGAAGAGAGAACTTATCTCAAGGTAAAACAAGAAAAAGATCATCAAAAGGAATGGGGAGGTAGCTCCATAGAAAATCATCCTTAGGTTCCAGTCCCAGTGTCTAAGACCAAATAAAATAAACCAACTACTTCTTATTTATTTATTTATTTTTGGCAAAACCAGAGATTGAACTCAGATCCTTCTTATTCCACTGAGCCATCTCCCCAGCCCCAAATCAGCTATTTATAGCTGGGTGTGGTCATCCTGCAGTCTCTGCCACTCTGGAGGCTGAGGTGGGATTGCTCGAGCCCAGGAGTTCAAGCTCAAGGCCAGCCTGGGCAACATAGGCTGTTTCTAAGCATATTACACATGGATGCCACCCCCACCCCCCAAGAAAGGACTCTGCCTTCTCCTAGCTTTAGTGTGACATGCTGAGGCTTCTGCTCCTTTGAGCCTCTCTCTCTCTCAGAACCCTAAACTCCTTAGGAGAAACCTGGACCCTGGTAACCTGGGGTCCCCCCAGCTACCTCCAACTGCTGCTAGCATAGTACAGGACAGACTAGAGGGAATTCAGTGCAAGTTTAAATGAATGAGCGAGCATGCTCACTATCCATGGAGAAACACAGGGCCTGATCCCCTCCCTCACCACTTGGTCCAGTGAACAGAGCTTCCCTGGCTTGACACATGCAGAACTCGATCACACGTTTATGGTGCATTAGAATGAAAGGTTACTCTGGGTGTGGTGTGGTGGTGAATACCTGTGATCTCAGCACTCAGGAGGCTGAGGCAGGAGGATCACTTTGAGTATGAGGCCAGCTTGGGCAACTTGGTGACTTCAAGGCCAGTCTGAACCATATAGCAATTATGTAGCAAAACGGTATCCATTAAAAAAAAAGATGAATGACAACTCCATGTGTACAGTGAACTGAGCATCCTGAGGTGCACCAGGCTCTGGAAATGCCTAGAAGAACCCCCTCTTGACTCCCTGGCAGCCCACTCACCCTGGGACGGCTGGGAGCTCAGGGGCTGAAGGCCACTTGCTGGCTCTGGGAACTGCCACCTGAACTTGCACAGGAGAGGCCCACCTAAGAGGCTGGTCAGGGCAGCAGGCCTTTCTGGGCTCGAGCTAGCTGGGGTGTGTGCCCAGGTTTGGGGGGCAATGGGGCCCGAGTAGTGGGCTGGAGAGGGCACACTGCCAGCTTGGGCTGGCACCAAGCCAGGAAGTCTGACTGAACTTGGGCCAGCCCTGTTGGCCCACAGACTCTGTGAGCTGAGCTGCCGGGCTCCTGGCCCTTTGTTTTCTCTTCCCCACAGCTCTCCCCTTAGTGTTTAGGAATGTGCTTTGAAGGCTGCAGCATGTTTTGCCTCTGCTCAGAGAAACCCAGAGCAGAGGCTGGGCCCAGGCCAGATGGCTGGAGGGAGGGCACCTGTGATCACGTGGAGAGCGCCTTGTGGGCAGGTGGAAGCCGGGGCATGGGCACTTGAGCCCCCCTGCCTCCTCTGCTGGGAGAGTCACCTGCTCGAGGTGCTAAACCTAGAAGATTCGTGAGTTTGCTTTGTTCGGAGAAGCAGTATTCCTTTACCGACTCCCCAGAGAGTCTGCATTTGTCCAGGAGCTTTTGGGGATAAGCTACACTCCTCTGTTTGTCCAGGGCAAGAAAGAACTGAAGTGCCTGTTCTGGCTAGAAAAGTTGCCTCCTTCATTTGCATCAGAAGGATCTTCCTGACCCGCCTTAGAAAAGGAAGTCAGGCACTTCAAAGAAGGGGAAGTGGAGGACCTCCGCACAGATGGCCTGACCCTTCATCCTGGGAGGGCAAGCCCCAAGGCCCAGGCTGTAGGCTTGGCTGGGTAACAGCAGAGGGGTTGACTGTCACAGGCTGTCCACTGGCCACACCATTCAGTCTCCTGTAAACCCTGCCTGAACAAGCAGAACACTGGCTGAGTGTAGAATGCACACCCACAATTCAAGCAACTTGGGAGGCTGAGGCAAGAGGATTATGAAATTTCTAGGCCAGCCTGAGCAACTGAGCCAGACCCTGTCTCAGAAGAAAATAAAAGCTGGGCATGGTGGTTCACGCCTGTAATCGCAGCACTCAGAGGCTGAGGCAGGAGGATCACTGTGAATTCCAGGCCAGCCTGGACTGCACAATGAAACCCTGTCTCATAAAACTAAAAACAAAAGTCTAGGGCTTAGGCTAGGGAGACAGTTAAGTGGCATAAGCACCTGCCTGGCATGTACAAGGTCCTGAGTTCAATCCATGGTACCGCAAAACAAAAATCTAGGGCAGTAGCTCCGTGTACAGCTTCCTTGGGATCCTGATAGAAACAGGGTCCATCCAATATGGAAAAAAAAAAAAAAAAGAAGTGGAACTGGTTGGCTTTCTTCTCCATCTCCTAGTCTTCAGTCTTCATTATCAGGTACATAAAAGAACCAACCACCCCCTGCTTGGTCCCTCAAGGCCTCATAGCACTGGGTGTCTGCCTCTCCCTAACTCCTCCCCCGCCCCACAGCACTATGATTTGCACACTACAGGTGCTTAATAAATGTTGAAAGGCTAAAATACCACACTGTCAGTGATCAAGAAGAGCAGCACTCTTTCTCCACCTGGAAGTCACTTTCTGCCCCTGCCTATTTGCTGAACCTGGCAGCTCAGCCCATTGGTTGGCTTTTCTTTCTTTCCTTTCAATCTTTCTTTCTTTCTTTCTTTGCATACCCTGGGGCTGGAACTCAGAGTTTCCTACCTGCTAGACAAGTGTTCTGCCACTGAACCACATATGAAGCCCTTTTTATTTTTGTTTCTTTTGCACTAAGCAGTCCAGGCTTACCTTGAACTCCAGATCCTCCTGTCTCAGCCTCCTGGCTAGCTGGAATTATTAGTGGGCACCAGCACTCCTGGTTCTGGTCTCACTTGTGCCACTAACGTGTTATCCTGAGTTGAGCATTTACACCCTGTGAACCATTTTTTTCCACTAGGTTAAAGGAGGGCTCAGTCAAAGCTCCAGTGGCTCCTCTACACGCACTCTCACTTGCTGGCTGTTCCTTCCCCACCAGGTCAGTCCTTGTGATCCTCCTGCCTGGGCCCAGTCTCCACCCACAATTCTCCTGTGTTCCTCCGCTCTGCTGTCTGTCTAAGCTCTACAAAACATACCTAGTCCTTGGGCTCTTGACATACCTGTTCCTTTTGGTCCCCACAGTAATTTGTACAGCTCTAGCTCCCGTATGGGATGCATCAGTGGCACATGAGCAATGACTCCAATTGCACAAGGGCACTCCAGTCATTTTTCTGCATAGCCAGCATTGTCTGGAGCTAGAGGAGCATTGTGTCCTGCCTAGTGTGACACAGGCCCTACTTCGGGGGGGTTCCATCCATTGACATTTCTCTTTGGCTTCAGCCTTAACATGCACTTCGAGGTCCTGCTCAATTGATCAATCCAAGGGATCCCTTCTCCCAGATCTCAGAAGTCACTCTTTCTGCCTGGATAGCAGTTGCCTTTTCCTCCCAGCTTCCTCTCAGCCCACAACTCCAATTTAGTGCATGCTGGCCTGCATAGAGTTTAATTAGGCACCAGTGCACCCAGGGGCAAAACCCAAGGACCTCTCTTGGGTTGAGCCAAAGGGGACCCAGGCCCAATGCAGGAGTCTACATCCTGCCTACCTCCACTGGTAAATGACGGCTGCCAGCAGGTAGAGACTGTCTCTTCTCAGCTAATGATCACCTTAGGCGCCAAGTGATGGAAAAAAACAGCCGGGCTGGTGAGCTTCAGGGAACAGCTAGGGACGATTGTATGTGAACCAGTGTCACACAGGAGCAGGCAGTGGGGAGAGAGGCAGAAGGAAGGAAATGCTGCCTATGTGTGCATGTTGTGTGTGTTTGTGTGTTTGTGTGTGTGCGCGTGCGCATTGCCTAGTCTCGGAAGAGAAAGTCTCGGAAGCCTCCGAGCAACCTTTGCCTTGCTCTTGCTCTTGCTTTTGGTTTTCTCTGTTTGCAGCCCACGTTGAAATTAGAAAGGTCTTTGAATTCATTTATTTGTTTTAATAAAGACAGCATTTTTAAGCAGCATATTTGCAGCAATTGAGTGTTAAACTAAACACCAAGCCAACTAAATGTGTTAGGGGGAAATGAAAAGTCTGTTTACAAGAAACATATAATTAATGCATTCTTTGACTTTCCCTAAGCCTTTGTCAGGTCCCGGACAAGACCAAGGAACCACAATCAACTGTAATGAAATGAAAGATTGTATCCAGGCAAAAGAGGAACAAAAAAGTTTGGGGATGGGAGACAAAAGCCAAGGAAAGGATTCTTGAGTGGTAATAAATATAGGAAAAAATAAATCTTTTGTTTCATTCTGTTTAGTCAACAGCCATGTTCCCCTGCCCAATAGGAAAACTAGAGAGGCTGGAGCTTGGCAGTGTTACCTGTTAACATGGACAGGAGCTGAGACCCAGAGCGGGCAGGGAGGAGGCACAAGGTGCCCGCAGGAGATGCGTGGGAGTTTCAGGAGGCTGATAAATCCAGGCTAATGGAAATTGCTATTGCACAACACAAGCACCTTCACGTGGCCTGACTTCCAATAAACGGCTTCCCCTCCTCACCCCTTGGAGAAAGTGAAATAAGACATTAGACTTTCAATAATCTCATATGGTGATGATCAATCAAAACCTAGAGGAGAAGGCCAATTTATAGAAATTGTATCTGCTTCACTGGGCAGCTGGAACCAGAGAGCTAAAAGGAACAAGGGCCTGGGGCCTTTGATGTGTGAAGTTGCCCCAAAATGACAAACACCAAAAAGACACTGCCTGTTTGCATGGGATCTGTTCTGGAGAGAGGGGTTTGTCACAGTAGGGACCTGCAGAAAGCTGAAAACACATCTTTGGCCACATCAAAGCTACTTATTTCTATTATCTGTTGTCTATTTTAAGTTGGAGGTGCCATCCTTCTTACTGGTTTTATCGATGAAAGTTTATTTACTAGATTAACTTTTAATGGACCCTCTGAGTTGGCTTCGAAGACTTGGGCCTTTTAAGGCAGGCCCCCGTTTAGCCTTTCAGGTCAGCTTGCCTTTTTTTTGGCCAACCCTCCCCAATTTAATCCTGGAGGTGATGAGCTTAGCCTGTTAACTCCTTGCCTGCCGGTGTCTTTTTTCTGTAGCTACTAATCACCTCCTTTTGATCACTGCCAAGTTCTCAGGTTGAAAGAAGGAAAAAGGACCTCTTGACCATTCTAGCTAGCTTTCCACATGAGCCTGAAAATGTCGACAAATTTGAAACATCTGCCAGGCTGCCTTGGTCTGATTGCTAAAATATGCCGACCTCAAGCCCCCTCCCCCCGCCTCTTTTAATCTGTTTCATATTCACAAATTAAGCATTTAGTCTGGGTAATAAATCAGGGCAGTTTACGAGGCTCACACGAGACAAACAAGCGAGAAGGGTGCAACACAAGCCCCTGGAAGCCGAGTGCACGGAGCTGCCAGGCCTGTGAGCTCCAGGCGCTGGAACGCCAAGAGCAACCTTGGCGCGCCCCGACACGCTACAGACACCCACACATTGGCCGGGCACAGAGAGAGCAGGGTGGAGAGTGCAGAGGATCAGTCCCAGCCTGGGCCCACACCCCTCGAACCTGTGGCTAGAACCCGTGGCACCCGGCCCGCCCCAGCTCCGGGCAACTCGGCGCCCCCGCCCCTCCAGGGAACCGCTGCTGGCAAAGGCGACAACCTCACCCGGCACACACCCTGCTGTGGGCCCATTAGGCTTCTCTCAGCTGAGAAGGCTGAATCCCCTCCCCCACCTCTCCCATCCGGCTGGGCTCAGCCTTAAAGATCCCAGGCCCAAACTCACCAGAGAAGCAAAGATCCCCCTCCACATCCACGTGTGACCTCCTCTAATCCCGGGCGCTAGCTTCCCCAAGCCCCAATTTTTCCGCTACCTCCTGCCAGGTTTCGGTCCCAGCAGCGACAAGGTTACTTTCAGATTCAGGCCCGGGGCAGGGGGCACGTTTAACGCGGATCAAAGCTTAGGAGGGACTTGGGCAGAGCAGCAAAGGCCCAAACGGCCCAGGCCCCTCACATGTAGAAATCCCAGCCCAGGCTTTAGTGAGCACCCAAACTCAGGGGGCTCCAATCTGTTCATTTCCCGCCCTTCCTGTGCATCAGCGGGAATCAGACCTGGCTAGGGGATCGCGAGCCAGTCCCAGCCTAGGGCTTGAGGGAGACATCGAAGGGGTAGTCAGCAGTGAGGTCATCGCGACTGGGCCTCTATCGCCCTGCTATGGTCAAGTTCCCTATGGCCGGGTGTGCCCCATGCTAACGTGGGACGTGGCGGCGGGCAAACGACCGGCGGGCAATCAATCGGCCAGCTTGAACATGCAGTCCACCCCGGACCGCGGAAGAGGCGTAGGAACAATTTTCCAGCCCGCAACACAGTACACACGTCGCCCTTCCTCTTCCCCTAGCACACATTCCAACTGTGAAAGCCATTACTGCCGGCGCGCGAGAGACTTTTTAAATATTTACAGCCCGCTCTCCGCACGGTAGCCTGATCTATCTTGTGGGCGCGGAGGCGGGGCGCGGGGCTCCGCTCAGGCGGAGGCGCGGAACCCGGGTGGGGGACGCTTGCCGCCTCCCCTCTCGGCCCCGGGGTCCTCCCGGAGCCCCCACTCGCCCCCACCCGGGTGGGGAGGGACCTGAGCCTGAGCTCCGCGCATCTCGGGCCCTGCCAGGGCCTGGGCGGGCGGGGGACGGCGTCCGGGAGGAGGGAGGGCCCGGAGGCTGATTTAAAGGTTCTCACCGGGAAGCGAGCGAGGCACAGACCTGAGAGCCGCCGCGCGGTGAAATCCGAGGAGCTCTCTTGGCGAGGAGGGGCTGTCAGAGGCCATTTATCTCTCGCCAGAGTGGAGGCTCGGCTCCCACACCGCCCGCGAGTAACAATGGCAGCGAGCAGCAGTTCTGCACGCGCTTCAGTGCATGAATGGATTGCGGAAGATGCCTGCGCTCGGCTCCGCTCCGGCAGCTCTCCGCGCGCCCCCTCCCCGCCCGCCGCGCCCCCGCCCCCGCCGCGCCCCCGCCCCCGCGGCCACTCTCGGCCCCCGCGGGCTCCTTGCGCCTCAGGGTTCCAAAGTTGGGCCCCGTGGCTCAGTCCCTCTCACCCACGCCCCCGCCACCCCTCCTCCCGTCCACGCCGCTGTTCCCAGGGCCTTGGCACCTCGCCATCGAGTGTCATTAGGGGCTGAAACTTGATACTAGCCTTCCTGGCCTCCCCGAAGCAGACACCCCCGCCAACCGGTTCCCCGCACCCCTCGCAGCAAGTTTACTTTCAAGGAGTTGGACCGCGTTTCCGCCGCCAAGGCGGCTGGCATGCGGGGCCCAGGCTGAAGGGCTCCGAAAGGTGTCTTCACCTGTCTTGGGGCAGAGGGTCGCAGGCCCCCACTGGCCCTCAAGCCCCAGTACCTGCCCCGGGGTGCATCTAGACAGCAGAACTTGCGTTTCACACATGCATGTGCACTCCGGGCACCCCCACTGCAGCTCACATGCCCTGCCAACTTTCAGGTCAGCGGCAGAACCGGGTGTCCAAATTCTCCTCTAGAGCTGGGAGAGCGCCACTGCCCTCGAGCTCAGTCACAGAAGCCTCCTTTGCTCAGGAAGCCCCGTAGTCGCCCCTTCCTGCTTTGGCCTTGGGCTCCCAATTTCTTGGGCTTGCTTCGGTTGCCCTAAACCTCGAATCTCCGGGAAGCTTTTGTCCCGGGGATTGAGGAGCACGGCCATGTCAGCTGAGGGAGGGAAGCCCGAGAAGGTCCGTCGCAAGGACTCGACTCCAAGGCAATGCCTAGCAGCCCGCAAGGGAGAGGCGGTCACACGTGCAAAGGCGCACGCCTTCAGGAAGACAAGAGTGCGACCTGCCGACCCAAGAGACCAGCAAGGACAAGCAAAAAGCTGGCAGCGAGACTGAGAGGGAGAACCAGGGCGGCTCAGCCACAGACTGAGAAACACTGGGGCGGCAGCAGCCCACATCCCGGCAGGAGGCGTGAGCAGCCAGGCCCTGCCTGCTATACCCCGTTCGCGCACCCACTTGGACATAAATTCGCTCTCTCCCTCCCGGTTCTCCGTGGGGCCTGCAACCAAAGCTGTTCTCTGCCGGGCCTGTGTAGGCTACGCATGTCCGCTAGGGTCTCCCAAGTGTACAGGTGGGACCCCAGGGTGCTGTTCACAGGTCTGACCCCTCTGGTCTCCTTTCTTCCCTGAGCCAAGGACGAACGCAGTGAGATGACCTGGCCATAAGAAAGCTAGTGTCTCCACTACTGGGGCCTTGGGCAAGAGTACATCTGAGTTGGTGACTCTGGGAAGCTGTCGGCCTCACACTCAGTTTCCTTAGGGTGCTGCTTCTGCCTGACTTCCCGCAAAGAACAGCTGAGCTCCCCGGGCTCATGTTCCCTAGACTACACACACACACCCTCAGCTTCTCTCCGTGGACACACACACAC